>JARJLF010001642.1:0-68129 GCA_029378395.1 Mycena leptocephala | reverse complement strand
CAGCGACAGCTGGTTCGCAGGTGCTTGCGTAACCAAGCGGAGGCGAGAAGAACGAGAATGAAGAAACAGAACACCAACAACAGACACCTTGACAGTAAATAGCCCGAGCAGCATGAGCCTCACGGGGACGAGCTGGAACCCAAACGGATCTGCCACACGCGAGTTTTCCCGTTGAGGCCGATGCCGTCTGTTTCATGTTGGTTTCATGCCCACATTCGTTAGCATCTGGATAAAGGGAACGGCACTTTGCCAGATGGAAGAACGAGGGAAGACGGAAGAACGAGGAGAAGAGGACAGAAAAAGAAAGAGCGAAGGAATGAAGGGACACACTCACAGTCAATAAAATAACTGATCATCACCCCCACCGCGACCGCATCTGAAACAACCCTGTTATCCGCCCCCGCACCTCTTTGGGACTGCACTCCGACACGAACGCGAGCGCGACAGCGCTGATAGCGCCGCTGACAACGCGCGGCCGGCGTCCCTGAGCACGAGGCCATGCTAGGGGACAGAGGCGGCGGTAGTGAGGGCCGTACCGAGGGAGAAGACGAGCGTGAACAGCACGAGGGTGGGTTTGCGCCCGAGGGGGCCGAAGAGTGCGCAGGCTTGGAGGAAGGAGACGACATTGGAGGGAGGTTGGCATTGGTCTTGGATGTGATGGGCTTGCTATTTTGCGGTCGAGCAGGCCGAAGTGTGAGCGGAAGAACGGCTGTGAGCCACACCACCGGCGGTACCGCTTTGCCTTTCATCTCGTTAGTCCTCTCTCTCAGTCCGAGGAAAGAAAAGGGTTAGGAGGGGGACGCGCGTATCATACCAAAGAGGACAATTCCCGGGGCTGCGCTGTGTTTGTTGCGTAGAAAGAGAAGAGAAGGGACGCACCCAGTAAACGATGAACGCAGGCCAGAGCACGCAGATGTTCTGCAGCCTGCCATGGCCAGTGTCGCCGACTTTCAATCCGGACCCGAACCCGGGAGTGGTGTCTGTTCTTTAAGCCGACGAGCTCGCAGTGTTCGGAGGGAAATACTTCAAACCGGGCCATTTTGTCTTAGCTAGGAGAGGGAGAGGCTAGGAGACAGGAGGGCGGGAGGGCGGTCCGCTGTGTTTTTATGGGTGAGTGGATGGGAGAGATCGAGGTTGCCATCATGATGGCACTGGCATGACGATATGTACTTGTTTACCTTCGCTTTGTTCGTCAGGGTTCTTCTGTGCGAAACGTCTACGGTGCGGTTACCTTTCTTCCCTCTTTCTCACGAACCCGCTCTCTCAGAACCAATTCTTTCAAAATGCTGAAGAAAAAATTCAAAAGGAAAGGAGAACCATGCGCCAGCCGGGAATCGAACCCATCTCCACCTGAAACCGTCTTGTGTGGGTCAACTACAGGGCAGCGTGTCCCAGACACATCCTATTCCACATGCCCCTGCAAAATTTCCTACTTGATGTCAAGCTCATCGTTGTCGACAAAAATTCATCGACCACGCGAAAATGCGAAAAAACGCCGGAACGCGGCAATCAAAATGTCAAAAGACTGATGGATACCACCGGTGCATACCATTACCATGCTTTTTATCTCTACTGTGGTTATCTACATGGGTAAGGGATGCTCACATCTATTGGTTCACGTTGCTTCCATTGATTTCTTAGAGAAGAGCATTCATTTCCTTCCAGGCCGGCTCCGAGTCTGGTACTTCAATGCCCTACGTCAGAGTCTAAAAACCCATGAAGAAAAAGAGAAGAACTCAACACATACACACTGATCGGGAATTTAACCCATGTTCACCTGAAGTATCGATGAGATAATTACACTGTAAGGTGCGCGTGTCCCAGACACCACCGGTGCGTTCCTCTTCCTCTGTGCTCCTTGCATTAATCTGGTCTCTTCTCTTGAGAGGTGATGCTCAATTTCGAAGTCATGGCTCAAGCAAGGGGCAAGTAATTCTTTATCTTCGCAGCTATAGGTTCTCCGAGTCTCTGTTATGGTGTAAATTTCAGGTGGGAATTAAACTGGTTCATTTCAAAAAAGAAACCGGAAACCAAAACCGAAACCGAAACCGGAACTCTTATGCACCAGCCGGGAGTCGAACCCGTCTCCACCTATGTTCTCATATTCACTTGGACCTGTGTCCTGCCCACCACTGGTGCGTTCCTGTCTAGGCTGTGATCCAATATATCCAAGGTATTCAGGTAAATAACACTGCGAGGTAAAAGGAATACTCGAACTCATTTGTTACCCGGCTTGCTGATCACGTTCTTTGCGGTGGGTTGTCTTTAGTCTCATCAGTGCTTCATATACAAGTGTCAATTCCGGCCCAACCGCCACGCCCTTCATATCTAGATCCTACTCCGAAATCATTTTCTTTCAAAAGAACATGAAAATACCCCACAATGCACCAGCTGGGAGTCGAACCCGTCATACTAGCAAATGTACTGCAGGGCGGCGTCGCGGACGCCACTGGTGCCTTCCTCCGTTTCCTGAGATCCAAGATAAATTAAGGCAGCGTCACGAACGAGCTCGACAAAAACGGAATGAAAAAGCCGGTGAAAGGTGCCAATAGAATGAACGAAAGGCAGCCCTAGAAGCCGACCCGGACGAAGAACATGACTCCGAACACAACTCTGACATCTCTTTGCATGGTGTGGAGGAAGACGAACTGCCACCGACTGCCGAGGACGATGAACCCAATCCGATTCCTCCCTGCCTGCTGCTCTTCTGGCAAAAGAGAAGCTGCGCACAAATAAAAAAGCAGGCATTAGAAACAGTGACTAACCTGTCAGGTCGTCGAACTCGGGCGCCACCAGTCCGAGGCGCAGCAGCTGTGAGCAAATAATATCGGCCTCAGCACCGGCCTGGGACAAGAAATTAATTATTACATTTGTATTAACATCGCATAAATGTATCCAACAGATTGTAACAAACCATTCAAAATAACGACTCCATGTCGTAATCTTCATCAGAGTAACTGTCCTGCGTAGGCACCCAGGTGCGTCATTCTTTGCCCCCCGTGTCATGGCCTGAATGTCGCGTTGCACATTATTTCCCGAGGAGGAGCATTTATCTTTTGTCCGACATATGACTGTCCTTTGGCCGATGCATGACAATTGAAAGTGTTTGTCTTTGATCCGACGGCTATAGTGTATGACCTTTACTGGTTGCTCCGAACAAAGTCTAAGCAACTCTCCGACTGTACAGCATAAGTATTCCACCAGGTGCATAAACTTCACAGTTGGTCTACACATTCTAAATTGAACGGTTCAGTGAGCCTTTCCCATTTAGGAACTGTTGAAGTCTGATAAAGTTCTCCAGACAATGACCTACATAGAGGATGGAGGTAGAAGCATAAGACGCACGGCGCCTACATAAATTGGAATCACTCCCCCTGACACAACCGATGCGTCGTTATTAACTGCACCACGACCAAACATAAAATTTAAGGTGGATTAGGTTAGAGAACAAAGCACCGGCTGAGAGTCGAACCCCTGCATCAGGATCATGGCTGTAGTATGGCCTTGAACCACCGGTGCATTCCTATATCTGTCCATGTCTGCAGTTGCATCTCAGCAGCCCACAGGTAGTTGGAACACAGTGTTTGACACATCCCTCTCACTTATTTCTTCCGCACTTGGTGACTTACTGAACCTACATCCTTGGCATATATAAAATATCTTTCATGTTTGTTTGAACTGCATAAATGAGGGGATTCAATTCGAGACACTGCATAAAGATTTTAGTTGTCGGATTTCAAAATGTTCGCTCCCTGCATTTCTGCCACCCGGTCCCATGGACAAATTGGCTGAGGTCCAATTTCGTCGTTCCTGCAGCACGGATGACAAGGGAATTCCATGGCAAGCATAAACACGCTGAACGACCTTAAATTATTCAAGCCTCACAGATGACAAAATAAAACGATCCCCAAAACCTGATTTTGCAAAGGAAAAAAATGTGAAGGTTGCATGTCCCCAATTTGACAGAAACACCTTATGAGCACTACAATTATTTAAGCCTTCAACCGAGCACAGTTAAAATAAATCGTGAGTCACATTTTCACTCAATGTCAATTCTTTCACATGTACTTTAGTCTTCCGTCGCAGTCTCGATCCTCCTGCTGCTAGCCGCCGTATCAAAGAAGCCTTGCTATCCTAGAATCTGGAACCGCGGGTTCTCGAACTGATACCTCCGAGGCAGTGGTCTCACACGTCTAGGGTTCAAGCATCATATCGTTCATCTCGAATCACCGATGTTGGACACCCTTCATGTATCGCGCTTCGGACACGTCGAATTTGCCCGGCGGCCGTTTGATGAGTTCTCCATAACTCTCGACATACCATCGAGAGTCTATACTTCTATGGTTCAACCGGTGTCTCCGCAAATATATGGAAGAATGCTCATGATAGCTGCAGGACACGGCGTGGAGCCCACATGTCACGCATATAATGTCCAATAGGGCGAAGAGAGGTGTTGCGATCGTGGTCTTGTGCAGATTTGAAACCTGTCGCTTGTGAACAGGATCGATCAGGGGAACCTCGGCCCTTGGTTTGACCGAATGACTGGCCATGAGCAGAGCTCGGCATTATGCTACTAACCCTAGCTGCAGCTCGGGATAACCGCTATGGACGCCTCGGCCAAACGGAGTTCAACTATGGAGAGTTGATATTGCATCCAGTGGGCCTAACATAAGGGAGTTCTCCGGCTGCCGAAGGCTTGTGGCTCACGTCAGTCACCGATGTTGAGTGTCGGTGTCGGCCCAAAGCTTATCTCCAATGCAGAAATGAATTGCCATCTCGGCCCTGCATCAGATGTGATTCTCGTTAATGTCAGTGTCCGTCTCAGTACAAGAGCGTGGTGGGCCGCAAAGCGGCCCACACTTCGGTCGAGGCATTAGCGCTTGAATTGGCGCCGCTCCAAAGTATAACAGTGATGTTCCCCAAATCTCCAAAAGCAGAGTTTAAAGGCTTCGGACATAATTTCATAAAGAGTAGAACCCTGTCACCTGACCTGACCCTCTTTCAATTCCCCACTTCTTTTGACGTTCCAACAGTTGACAAACGTCGCGATCATTTCTGCTTCAACAGCGAAGCCGGACACGGAGGCCTGTAGCACAAATAAAGACATTGGTCTGCTCGAAGTTACATCCAGCCAACACCTCACTCATATCAAACGATGCGCTACTCTTCATACCTCACTCTTGCTCTCGCAGCCTGATGCAAGCCAGCATCAACGCCGCCCTTCCGAGCAGGAACATCGAATGTCCCGGGCCCCCGTCCGTCCTCGGGCGCTCCAATCTGCACTCTGCTCCCTCCGGACCTGCACCACTGCGGCTGACTGCTGCGTCTGTTACCTCTGTGACGCCGCCGGTGTGAGTAAATGTTCTCGGATCCCACTCTCCTCTGACTCCGACATTTTCAGAGCTGTATTTTGTAGAAGTACGATCATACGAGAGATTTCACAGCAGAGACTGCGTATAAATATCGATCTACTTACACACAACAATCTCGATATATAAGAAACATTATTTCGAGATATTAAGCTGTTCACCAGAAAAGGCCCTCAATTGATCTGCTTGCGATTTGACGCTGGCATTCTCAGTTCTTCCAATCCTTCCCTCCTCCATTTCGACGGCCATATTTATCTCGGTTCCCTGCTTTCGCGCCACCGGCAGGCGGCGTCGGATTCAACCGGTTAGCTGCACCACTAGCAGAGAAAGGGATTCGCGGACCGAAAAGTCCGAAACCCCAACGAAGCCATGATTTCGGCAGAGATAATGTCTGTTCTACCGATCTGCCACAAGACATCCGCCAGAGACACGGCAGAGAATAAATGTCGCGATCACAACCTTACCGATGCATTCACAGATACCGAACAATGCCGAACGGCAAACAAGTCATGTCGAGCCCTGCTTCTTACCACCGCCTCAGGAATGGGCTGCTGGTAGCCGTAGCTGCTTCTTTTCACGCTCCTTGCATATAATGTTCAGTTGAGGCTCGAAACAATTAACGTTAAAGAGTCTGCCGCGGTGTCAATGAAGTTTTCGGTTTGTCTCCCGAGATTGTTACTCCAAACAAAGAATCAGGAATCAGCGTCTTTCCCAAATGAGCAGTGTTTTTTATGCTTCGCTCATTTGTGCGAATCTCATTCGAACAAAGGCATCTGCTGGGAGCCGCTGACGGATTGCCGCAATCCGTCAGCGGGGCCAGCTAACCTCAAGTGTCATGTCAGCGTTAACCTCTGCTTGGAAATGAATTTCTGGCATCTGAGGACTGTGGGTGCATCAACTCAAATTGAAAGAGCCCCGGGTAACAGTTAATTACAATGCAAAGTAAAGGGTTCACTGACATTAGATTTCATTCTGATAACGTCAAAAGAACAATGGAAACACCGTTGACTTATGACATCCAAACAATCGAAAACTTCACGATCACTTGCTGGCCAACAGCCGGCGCTCGACGAGAACACATTGGGATCCCTTCAATTATTGTATAAATACTCGCCTCGATCCAAAGTTACATACAGCAAAAGCCTCACTCGTATTAACAATGCGCTACTCTTCCTATGTCAGTCTTGCGCTGGCAGCCCTCATGCAGGCTAACCCAGACTTATCTGTATTGTCAATGAGCTTCCACACAATTCCATATCATTGTGTTCATGTCAGCAGAAATATCTTAATTCGACGGCCAGCGCTTGATGCGAGCACGAGCCGTCGTCGACTGTTGCAGGTCTGTTGACTTTATCTTCAGCGTGAATGAACTCCACATCATTCCATACCTCAACAGCCGGCAGTTGATGCGAGCAAATGGAGCCTGTCCAGTTTTGAAATAAAAGCCGTGGTCTTCCCAGTTCACAATAGCAAACACCGCAGCAAATACCTTACTGTCTTATACCAAATGCGCTACTCGTATCTGATCCTCGCTCTCGCAACCCTCATGCAGGCTTCCGCCGCCCCCAGCGGCGATATCATCTGTCCCGGCCCTCCCGCCGTCCTCAGAGCGCTTCAACCCGACACTTGCGCCGGAAAAGCATGTACCACCCTCTTTGGGTGTTGCACCTGCTATGTGTGTAACGAGGGTGTGAGTGCTTTTACTAGTGTTCATGATGCTCAGCAGTGGCTTACTGGGGCGCTTGCAGGTCTGTACACTGTGAATCTTTCGTCGGGGAAGGAGATTGATGGGGTTAAATTTTGTTCGTTTTATGTGATGGAGGATGGCGGGTTATATTTGCTTCATTCATGGAATGTTGTGGAAATTTACCAGTGGTTGAATGCACGTGCACGGCTAATTGCAGTACTTAGCATACATCCCATGAAGTCGAACAGGCGGAATATCTGATGTAAGATAGGTTGATGTGGATGGCATTGGCGTAAGTCTAGTGGAATAAATCCTGATTTCCCGGACCAGATGCATTAAGATCGTGCCGCAAAAATTATAGATTCCATCCAAATGTTACAGGTTATAGATGCGGACAATCTGTTACCGAGCCAGTGTGAGGTTGCTGTAGAGCTGGATTGTATGAGCAACTGTTCAAAAGGAATTTTTGACTTTGGGATTGTAGTTTAGAACTTAAATACGAGATCCAGACTGGAGTACTAGCAGCCATCGATAATGTGGTACAAGCGCAGACCATCTACCGAGCGATATGCACCTGATTTGGCACAGGCATATAATACCCTCTAGATTTACCAGTGAACACTCATGGAAGTTCAATAGGCAGGTTGCGCACGAGCCATTGGAGTCACCCAGTGGCTCTCGGACCGTGCGCAAACGGGTGGCTCCACTGCCAAAATATGACATGAATGGCTGTGAGTGGCTTGTTGGAGCCACTCGCCTGCTATATTTGCGCACGGTTCGAGAGCCACGGGGTGGCTCCAATGGCTCGTGCGAAACCTGTCTAATGTACCCGAATAATAGGGTTATTCACAGTAGCCTTTTTGACGTCCTTTTTTGCGCCCTTTTTCTTGCTTGGCAGATAAATGTAACCAAGTGACCTATGGTCTTTCTCAGCCTCAACCACAAGTCACCATCCGTGTTTGCCTCGTAAGTATTGGCCACCGGGGCGACGTCAATCTTGTCCATTCTTTTTTCTTTTTTTTCCTGGTCCCGTCACTTGTTGCCAGTCTTCTGCAGTTTTATCTCCTCTTGGTCTCCCTGCAGTTATTGGCCAGTCTGGAAATTTTTCTCTCAATATTATCCCTCCAGGTGCATCACGTATGATCTGATTCGCAAACGGGCACTTAATTATGCCTAGTGCATCCAAATTCCCTGGTAACCATGCCTGCATCGAATCTTATTGAGAAGAAAAAGTATTGTCACTGCAAACCGCTGTGTGGTGAGCTTCTAACGAAACGAACCCGACGAGAACACTATCGCAATGTTTCTCCGGACTCCATCCTACCATCGGAATCGGAATCTGAGGCTGAATCCGATGAACTGGGTCCTTTCTACGACATGGAAATTGATCTGACACCAAACGCGCATCTCCCCATCTCCCCATTTCCATCCGGCATTCGCATAGACAGTGCTGCCGCCGAACCTGATGATATCTCTATGGACTTTGACGAAGCACCTATTGATTCGTTAGATTACGATTCCTCACAGCATGAATCCTCAGATTCTGAGTCCGAGCACGACCCCTCTGTTCCTGCAGATGAATGGAGATCATTCGATGAAGACGAAGACCAGGAAGTACCGATCAGCCGTGAAGAGATGATAGAAGAACTGAACCAGATGCTCGGACTAGATGAAGAAGCCGCACTTTGGGACTTCCGTGCGTACCCTCGCAAATTTTTCAATTTGTTCCAACTGAGGAGAGGCGAGCTCAGGCAATAAAATTCTCACTGAAGAAGATCGCGATAACATCTGCGCGTTCCAGCTCAAAATGCTGTCCAACATGCCGCACATTGCATTTGGCCAGATGCGCCATGCTTTCCGTCACAACTCGAAATCAGCTCCCATTGGGTCATGATTCATCGCGTCGCTATCCTTTCCGGCACGCAACCTGTCTGGTACGACTGTATCTTGTGATGTTTTCACTTCAGCCCCGCCGAATTGTCTACCTCGCCCGTCTCATCTCACGGACTCTCCCGGCGTCGTTACTGAATGATGAGCCTTCTTTCAAACTGTGCCTGGATTTCGCCCCGTCTCAAATTTGGCGTCATCTGGCGTCAACCGTCGCAAGACATCCAAAACTACGCCGAACTTTGACGGTGACCGCCTCACTAACATTTAGGCTTCTGGATAGGGTTAGGGATAGTTATGAAGTGCAATTAATTGCTGGTGCGAATAGCTATAAGCAGAGATCGGGGTGCGTGGAGCGTGTCCCGTCATCGGCAGGGATTGTTCTTAACAGACACTATGGTTTCAATCGTAACTCGGTGAAATTGAACTGAATCCGTGGCCTAGTCGTCATACTAGCGAAGTACATCAGAGGTGCGTAGAGCTGTGAGATTGGAACGGACCACGAGATACATCGAACCAGGCCAACGACTCGTATTCCCATCTGCAGTGATGTAAATGTTCGTGTCGGTTTCGTTAAAGACGTATTTGAACGCGGTGAGCTTTCCCTCACACCCTGGTGCAGGGCGAACGTTCTTCAAACTGAATACAACTCGGAGAATTCGACGATGATTCTCTCAGTGTAGGAAACCCAAGGGCAGGTCTCTCGCTTGCGCGTCCCGGAGCCGGAAGGAGGTGGAGGGCCGACCAGATCCGGAGACGGGAGATGGGAAGGCTGGAGAGGGATGAGCTTTGCAGCCCTGCAAAGACTAGGAGATAAACGTGCATCGAGACCTGAGGCTTTGAGGTTGATCCACAAACGATCGCCAGACCTAACCTTCATTAATGGAGCGCCTACGTCCTGCGGGGTCATGACATTCGGCGCTACGTCGCGCCAAACACCAGAGCATGGCGGATGGTCACCTATGTTGGTTCAGCAGTGCACGAGGTTGCCTTGCGCATGGGCTCTAGAAACCTACGCATTGCCTCGCGAACGTAGTCAAGGAGTATATCGTCACAATGCGGATAATCCACGCCACTTTGCAGCAGCTTGACGATTTGCCGATGCGCATGTGTTCGTTTATCGTCCATATAAAAGGCGACAACATCCACTGCAACTGGCGGGGATTCAGAATGTATGGCTTTTGAAAAAAGTCCAGCTACTCGTACCTCTGGCATATTTGACGGAAGCAACTGCTAATCTAATAATTAAAGCGACAAGCTGGTTCGTAGGTCTTCCTGATTCCCAGAGCCTATTGAAGAATGCGTGACAAGGTTTTTGTGCCTGGGAACCGACCGAATCGGTTTCGGGAGTAAGAAACAATCTTGCAATTGGACCCTGTGGGTTGTGTGGAGCTGGGATTGACAGGAGAACAAGGAAACACGAACCACCTTCAGTGACATATCCAGAAAGCTCTTCGACGTGAGCGCTCGAAGAAGAACGCTCACATGGCCGGAGGCCCATCGCAAGTGAAACGCGTTTTCAAGGAACTCGTTCTCAACAGTTGAATACATGGACTAATCCGCTCATGGTGATCAGTTTAAGAAACCCACGGATAGGCTTACAAGTATTGTGAGCATGGCATAAATCTCCTGCTCAGTATACAATTCGCGAGGGTGATCCTTGGTCTTGAGCTCAAGGCCACACTGAAGTAACGTCTGGTCAGGAAATGTATCGAATCGCGATTATTGGAGGAAAACACACCAGATGATCAGCAACCCAATGCACCGTCGTCGCGTTGATGACACCCTTGACCACATCGACGTAGTTGCCTAAGACGCCGTCGTATCTCCACGACCGCTCCTTGAGGTTCCTGAGCAGCGAGTCTCGGTACCAGTCGAGGCATTCCTCCAATGACTCTTGTGATGGAAAGAGCGTGTGCATTAACTCAGAGTCAGTCAGCACTGACTCGCTTATAATTATTCTCGCCCCAGCGGCATTCGTACCCAAGCTCGATCTGGATCCGGTCTATGTGAAACGTTGAGTTGTCATTATCTGCTGAGATGCCGGAATAATCAAAATGCTACTTACTTGGCGAGGTCGTCAAACCCAGGAAGAAACCCCACCTACCCCCCGCCCTGTTCCAGCCAAGATCAGCCACTCAGCGTAATTTACGCATTCCTGGATCACCTACCGTTTGTGTGAATGGGCGGGAACCGAAGGGAATCAGCGAGGACGTATTGGATCGCGGTGCGCGTGCTGAGGATCCTGGGCTTGGGCGCTGGGCTCAGCCGACGGAAGATGTACTGCGGTGCCAGTCCTTGCCGGCCAGACTTTGCTCCGCCCCCCATGGTGTGGAGAAAGCGAAGCAAGCATGGACTGAGTTCTGCGAACGGAACAGAATTTAACGACACGGCCCTCGAGAATCATAGCGTGGAGAAATGAAAGTCGACTCACGAAGGAATAGTGCCGCGGGAGGTGCCGCATGAGGAGTTTGGGAACTGTTCGATATACGTAGCGTTATAGCATCAATTACGCTTCAGAGAGCCTGTCAGCGGAACTACACTTACTGTGCGCGCCCTTTCAGGGGAGTTGAGTTCAGATTTAGATAAAAAATATGAGGAGAAAAGCACACACAAAAGCACCATTGCGCATATCGCTCTGGTGGTCGTGGTACCCCCAGGCCGTCAGGTTGCTTGCTGCAAATCCAAAACTCAATACTGGTCAGGGTTTTTGGATACCTGTGGACATACGTGTAAAATCGGTGGTATGGTAGCGGTCATTCCAAATCAGAGCGATTGTGTCCCCAAGAATCGCCCGCATCATCTAGTAACTAGAATAAGCAGGAAATTAACCGACCAGTCAGAATCATTTACCGTCGAACCACATGCAAGCCGCACGCCGGACTTGGACGGCATTGGCTGCTCGCAGTGGAGCCCAACCTAGGATTTAAAAATCGATGAAACCAACTCCGCGTTGTTACTGAGACCAATCCGACACACGCACATAGAGCTCAAGCCTATCAATGTGCCCATACAGCCTTCGTGCTGCGCCCTTCCGCCCATTATAAATCAGCGCGCAATCCGAATTTCCGACACACGAAGACATGAACGACTCACCACAACCCCCTCATCCTTATTCCACTCTTCAAAGCTCTTGAACTTCCGCAACCCCAAGTACTGACGAAACTCGTTCAGCGTGCACACACCCCACTGCCTTGCCTGCACGATCCCCAGCATCTCCACCAGGCGCAACACGCCGGGTATCCCGCGCGCGCGAAACGCGCCTGCGGGGCTCTCTGTTGCGTCTTGCAAGATCGTCGCAAGGTCGTCATCTGAGAACTTCCCATCTGCGCTGCGTTTCAGCCTACTCAATGAGGTTTAATTAATTAAAAGTTGGGTTCAATTGATGGATGAAGGGGAGAGTTTCAACGGTTGTACGCACCCCCCGAAAGTTCTCTTGCTCGGCTGGGTGTGAACACTAGTGAGGATTCGACCGAACGCGTCGCCGAAGTCCTTCAGCGTCACGTTATCGAGGGATTTCTTCCGCAAGACCATCTCAAACAGATCCTCCGTCCATTTTTCGTCGTGAGCAGAGGTCGTGGAATGCCACTGTACGGGACAAAGTGAACACATAGCGGATGTGTTGCGGTGATAGGAGGGGAACACGCACCCGATAGAGGAGATTGAGCTCTACACTGCTTTGCTTGCCCTGTCCTTTCTCCACGATCTTAACTTGCTTCCTTTTAAAGACTCGCGGTGGATCATCGAGCATCGATAACATGACATCTTCTGCACCCGCCAGGGAAGTGTTTTGAACATGATAAATGGAAGCAGGCAAATACTCACTCGGCAGCCCCAGCAGCCCCACAGCGTAGTCATTGACGACGATGCTCCGAAAGTGACCGCAGCTAAGCAGGAAAGGATCACGAGAAACTCATTAAGCTGTAGGGGAAAGCATGAATGAAAGCGTACTTAACAAGCCTCGCAGTCTGGAAGATCTCCTCGTCCTGCTGCGCCCTGAGTTTGGGATTCGCAGTTGGCGGGTCGCTCCATCGACCCCGCTCGTTGATCTTAAGTAGCATCTCCGCGATGTACTGCCATGATAATCAGTTTCCGGTAACTTGTGCTTGGAGGTGAATGAAAATGGAAATGGAAATGGAAATGGGAGGGAGGAAGGGACAGGAGGAACATGCACGTTATGGTTGCGATTGAACAACACGAGAAGGGCGGTTGCAGCGGGCGGCACAAGCACCAGGCGTTCTTCCGCGAATGTGTCGGGGTGCAGCAGACCGCGGCCGCAGCGCTTGTCTCGGACGAGATTCTGCGTGTGTTGGTCTGTGCGCGCCATAAGTACTGATCCAAGTATTATCACTGGGAATAATAGAACAGAACGCACTGGCGCCATACAAAGGACTCAGATCCAAGTACGAGCTCGTCATGTTGATACTCCAGTCAGCTGCGTCAGTGTGGAACAACGAATGCGCCATCAGCGATACGAAGGCGACCGCGAGGCTCGAGACGCCGCTGGGATGGTCTTGACGCTGATATCAACATGCAACATTAGAGCCCTGCTTCGCCTTTCAGGAAAACCTACATCGCGCGCGCGCATCAGTGTATCGAATACAATCCCGGGATCGGGAAGTGACGATGCGGGAACGGTGTTCTTGCGTGGTACGCTGCGTGCATAGGGCGTATTCGCCCTTCCAATGTTTGGGTGGAGGAGGTTGTTGCCCCGGCCATCGGCCTGTCGGAAGGCGTGAGCGACGCCGATCGAGGCTGTGGGTGGGGACTGGGTGCGGGGTGGAGATAACTGGAGTGCAAGAGCAGGCAGTGAGACGGGCGTACGTGGGACATAGTTGAGTTGAGTTGCGTTATCACCGTGTCGGTCGTTCTTTTAGCTGCGTGCGACCCGGGAGGCAGGAGGGAGAGGCGAAAAATGTCCGTGAACAACTGCGAGTACTATATCTTAAATCAACTATTAAGCATTAGCGGCGAAAGACCTGCCGAATCTGGGGTTCCCGGGTCGGCATTCCACAAGGCTCTCTGTTTCCAAATTGAGCATCATTCATTGGATAGAACATCGATTTCACGCGCCTTTATACCGCAGTTCCGCTTAATTCGTTTGATCTGTAGAGGTGATCAATGGTTGTGCTCCAACGCTCAGAGTTCCCGGTCCTACCAACTCAACCAACCGAGCAAAGCGCTCTGACGATCGAGTTCGCTCTTCCGGAGAGTACTCTCCATCGGGCGCTACGGGGAGGGGGCGCTTGGATAGCCGCGAGGCGCTGGCATCGATGCAAAAGTTCTCGATTCGAGGGATGCTCGCCATTGCTCTCACCCGAATGCACTTGAGGTGCTATAAGGCTGTACGCTGACACTCAATCCCCTGAAGCTTGAATGAGTGGTGAAGGGTGAACTAGGGAAGAGTTTAGTCGCAGCCCACATAGCACATACGACTCATTTGTCTCGTAGCTACGACGGACAGCGCGTCGGACATACGCAAGCTCTGGTCCCGAAGCCAGAGTGCCAGGGCACGTTTTTATGGGAGAGCTGGGTGGGGAGGGGCGAGTGCATAGTTTGGTGGTATCCAATCAGTACAAGCCGGGCGATAGCAGAGAAAATGGTCGACGATGATGACCGTTCGAAACAAGAGGCAATCAAACGTGAGCCATCTGATTGATCATTGATGAGCTGATGAACCAATGAATGTGTGTTGGCTTTCTACTCTGTAGATTTTTTTGAGGTGGCTGAATGTATGGGTCAAATATTCAGCCCAGTACTTTCACACCGTTCACTCCAATGGTTGACTGTTACGCACCTGGTTCTGGAACATTGAATAAGTCAACACTGCACGCCATCGGTCAGCTTTCCTTCCTCCCTCCGGCGGATACCGCTAGGGTTTGTTCCGTCGGCCCATGGCAACCTGCCAGCCGCCGTACGCCTCTCTTATAAGTAGTCCCCAGGCAAGGGAATCATACTATAGAACCCCTCCTCCCTCTCGGACCTCCACTTTGCGCCCCACCATGATCAGCCTCATCAGATTCATATACAAGAAGGTCAAGCAATCTACTAGTTTACTGCCCCGTTTAGGGGGTCAAAACGGGGCGGCAAACTAGTAGTCTTCGAGGGACTCTGGTCAGCGCTGGCTCATGTCTGAGCGACTCTGACAGCCAAATACTGCCATATTAGGTCTGAGCATCTCATATCAGAGATGATATGTCCGAATCAGGCATATCAGACAGAATAGGCCTGAGATATTAAAACCACGGCTACAGTAACCAGATGCGAGACAACAAGTGTGCAAAGATTCATTTCAAGTCACGTAAAAATGTCCCCATCTATCAAGTCGTTCAGGAATGTCGCCGTAGACTTATTGGAATTAAACGCTGGAATCATGTGAGCACCATGCACAAGATGATTTACAGAAATAATCTGCAATGAGACTTCAATGAGTGTTCACGCCTGTCCCCTGACAGTTTCGCCGGAGTTGTATGTAGCATAAATGGCTATCCTTTCCCATCACCAGAAGCCTATTTTTTTACTTGTGCGAACGGGGAACATTTGGTACAAAAATTTTTGATTTGAAAAGAAAACAGTTCACCCTCAAGAATTACATTTGTCGTTCAGGCTCTGGACCATGATTTCACGATCATGGGCATCTGGTCGCCTTTTTCCCGCTCAGCGAGCAAGGAAGGGCGTTGAAGAGCTCCTGTGCTGCCGATTTCACTTGCCGGAATCGCGAGCTCGAATTCGAAGGCCCGAATGAGGGTGAAAAGAGCCTTTGGCCTTCCATGAGAGGTTTATGAGCAGCTAAAACAGACGTGAATAAAAAGCTTACTCTGCGACCGAAAAGTGGAAGCCGATGCAATTGCGAGGCCCAAGAAAGAATGTTATGAGATGGGACCAAACAATCGGAATTGCTTTGAAGGCTTCAGGAAGGTGATCCCATCTTTCAGGCCTGTGATTCCTGGGTCGGAAATCCGGATGAGAAGCAAGTAATCAAATAATGCACTTGAACTACGCAGCATCTTCTTCTCAGAGAACCTTTTCGTGTTCACAGCCAAGAGTGGGAGATATATCTCTTGTCCCTTTGTGATTCTAGGTGATGTATCCAGAGTTAGTTTATCACACGGAGAAAAACACGCAAGACGCACGGAAGACTATCATGCAAAAGACCCGTTGGGTCTGTGTACGGTTGTTGGAATTCCGAGTCCTACGCTCGCTATCTCCGACGCCGCAGTCTGGCATGGCAAGGCAACAACTCATCTGCTATGTTGAGTTCCTGCATTTATCATGTTCAACTTTGTATTTTGTCCCCTTGTGCCTTACTTACGCTCCAGTTGTTCTAATTCTCTCCCTTATATTGGTTCCTGACGAGTTGTGTATATTACCTAGTAGTTTTTGAATGAATCCCCTGCGCGTTTGCGAGGGTCTTCTGCTATTCCCGAGTAAAGGCCGCGGCTACCTTTAGTCGCCCACCATCGACACGCATGTAACAGATACAAGCGGTGTCTGCGCCCGCAAGGTCTTCCGGATGACGTTCTCAAGGTAGGGCAGGGCATTGAGCTCTTCCATAGTCGGGTTGTGAGTCGATACAGTCATGGCTAATGTCGTACATCTTCACCTTCGCTTTTTTGACAGCCTTCCGACCGGGCAAGGGCTTGAAAAAAATGACATCAGCGGTTGCTTTGAATACGGGGTGATGGTTTACCAAAAATCGGAGAAATGGGATCATAGCCTGGGCGCCCCGGAATGCAAGCCCGATCCTGACGCTTGGGGAATGAAAAAGGTCAGTGAAGGTCTGATTCAATCCTGAGCAACACGCCGCCGATTTGGTTATTTCGTGGCCCCACACGTCGCGCAGCCATTGGGTGAACTATCAGTCTCAGCAAGATCCCAGATGAAAGTGTATAGTACCTGGAGGGATCGCTCCACAAATATCTCCGTAAGTCTGCGTATTTGCGCAATACCCAAAGGCGGGGTTCTGGGAAAAACAGGGCTTCTAATTGTGGAACCATACTTATGGTTCCCCCGTCGAAGGCGAAATTAGCACCACATTCTGGGATTAGAGACCTAGGTTTGTAACGCTGGGTGGCACTCAGTGTTTTATTATATCAGGAACGAGATGGATACACTAAAGGTGCCCTGCGGGTTACGGCCAGGACGGAGCGCGTGTGGTCATGCGGCCATGCATGTATAAGTGATGGTCAGGAGCATGTAAGGGAGGTCCGCCCATGCCACCAAGTCTTAGACAGTGCAACAGGCAGTGGTACTTGAGAATCAGCCTAGTTGGAATCAATGGAGCAAGCAACTTGACAAATTTGAAGAGTGGCTACTAGACGCTTGACTAGGCTTGAGCTGGCCTTGAAGAGGACGAGAGCCTTGACTTCGGATCGAGTCCGTGAACTTGAGGACGAGAGACTGAGGCCAAGGAACACAGCACCGAGAGGGTTTGCAGGCTTTGAATACTAGAATAGGTGAGGGAGGGAAAGATGGGGAGGGAAGAGCGGAGAGTGGACGAGAGAAGGTGGACGTCAAGAGCAAGTGGCATTTGTTCCCATCAAATTTCTACCAGGTTCAACATCACTGACCGGATGGCCGCATCCCGGCATGCGGAGTGTCAATATTGAAAGTTCTTGCGAGTTCGTACGTGCACCGACCACTGAACATTTCCCCGCGTTATGTATTTAGTCCACCACCGGCTTATAACCTGTTGCACTCCACTACAAGCCGGTAGTCCAGCTTAAGCCGTTATAACCCAAACAGGGTTTTTCCGACATAGGATGCATGCAAATGCGATTATGTTTGCACAACCTGTACTGAAATTTTATTTGAAATTACCACCCTCACAAGATGAAATGAGTGAAATCCTAGGTTTCGTTTTCACTGGTTCAGCCGCCCTTACCCAAGAAAGCTTTGATCGCACGCCAATGTTGGTGCGCACAGATGAAGTTGCCGCTGCCTTGAACTGGCTGAAACTGAACCATGAAGGCTGCCAAACCTGGAAATATCAAAAGAGAACCTCCTGTCGTACAAGCATGTGGTTGTCGTTGACTACAGAAAAACTAACTTCAGAGCTTCACGACTCTTTCCAACGGTGGCGCGAAGCGTGGACGACAGCAATAGAGAGAACGGAACCTCGGGGTTTCGTTTGCATTGACATAGGCAGTAACCCATCTCCTTAGCCCGTTTGCACAGATGGAGAGTGTACATATCCAAAGGTCCCCGCAAAATACTGGAACCATCAGAAATGAAGCTGGAGAGCAACAAAAAAATTCGTTGGGAGAGCACGAGATATATTTGTTGGTAGAGTGAAAATGCTTGGTGAATATCGAGACACGGGTAGTAATGGGGCTCCTTAGCTCCTTTGCAGTGACATACATTAAACAGATCCAAAGGTCTCCACAAAACACTGGACCCATCGGACATGAGCAACACAACAATTCTTTGGCAGAGCACCAGAAATATTTGTCGGTAGACCGTAAATCCTGGTGAATACCAAGACATGGGCAGAAATGGGACGCCTTAGCCCTTTCGCACAGATGGACATTGTACATATCCAAAGGTCCCCGCAAAATACTGGAACCATCAGAGATGAAGCTGGAGAGCAACAAAAGCATCTGTTGGCAGAGCACCAGAAAGATTTGTCGGTAGACCGAAAATCCTTGGTGATACCAAGACACAGGCAGTAACGAGGCTCCTTAGCTCTGACATACATTACACGGATCCAAAGTTCCCCACAAAACACTACCAGTTTGCCGCCCCAGTTAGAAGGTCAAAACGGTGGCTATGGGCTATGTGCACGGTGTCTATGTCCATCCGTTTTGACCCTCTGAATGGGGCAGCGAGCCAGTAGACCACGTCAACTCAGTGCAGCATTTCTCTTCGCCCACCCTCCTCTCCCTTTCTTTTTCTTTCCATGTGTAGTCGGACGGACTTTAGGAACGCAGCAGAGGCCGGGATACCTTGAAGCGTGTCGGGGAAAGTCGGATGAACCAACTCTCACCGCCACCACGATCCGATTCCGATAACTGTATAACAGGAGAGAAATCAAAGAGAAATGTACACAAGCAATTTTCTGCGAACTAGGAATACTGACTATTCCCAGCGTTGCTTTATCAAATCTGCGCCCCGTTCCGCGACAACGTACGTTGCCGCTTGCGTATGCGCACTCGGAACTAGTGGCTAAATTCGAACCTATTAGGTGCGGGTTCAGGCATTCCGTGTAAATGGACCCACTAGAACAGAAGCATCGACAATCCGAAGCCCCTCGACACCCTTTACACGCAAGTCCGGGTCCACCACCCCATACGGCGCGTCTCGCGCCGACATTCCCGCACTCCCCACGAGATGCAGCGATGGCCCGGCCGTGTTCCGGATGATCTCGTCCAGCGCATCGCTGGTGATATTCTCAAAGTCCTGAACCGGCCCAATAATGGAGTCCCGCCAGACGGGGGCGTCGAAGAATTGTTGCGCGCGCTTGAGTGCCTCCCGCAGGGCGAAGAGGTCAAAGTCGCTGGTCAGCATCCCGATATCGATGAGCGGCGGGGCGAGAGGATCGCTGCTGTTGATTGTGACGGATCCACCTGGGATATAAAACAAAGCATGTCGGGAATCGGAACACATGGTGTGAATTTTGTGCTTACGGCTGATTGGGGTCACCAAGGCCATACCAGCGCCTACGAAATGACCCGGCTCGCTGACCCCGAAGCCAGCCACGCCGGGCTGCCAGTATATATCAGGTCATGAACGGCCGTCAGGAACCCACGCACCGTAATGGCCAACTCGATGTGCGGCGTATCCAGTCCAGCCGACGGATCCGTGTGATTCTCGAAGATGGGAGAGTCTGCGTCTAGACGAAGCCACGCAACGTACGTCGGTGAAAAGTCCACAAGGGGGCCCGTGTGCGATCTATTCCATTCCGCAAACGCCTCGTTGAACCGCGTCGTGTTCTGGGTTACCAGCTCCATGGTCTGGTTGAAGTTCACGGCCCAGCTCGCGGCGAAGGCGGGTTGATCAGAGACGTTCTGGCCGACGCTTGGGAGGTGGAGGAGGGTCGGAATACCCAGTGCGTTTAAGATGCTCTGGTCCCCGATGCCTGAGTGCATCAGAATATTCGGGGTTCCGACCGTTCCGGCGGACAGGACGATTTCCTTCGACGCTGTCGCCGTGAATTGAGACGTTCCTGCCCAGGCGTGAGTGGATCTTCCTAAGGGGAGGCGAAGGATAGCTGAACCTTGCAAAAATCGCACTCCACCAAAGGACAGTATCCCGGTGGCGTTCCTCAGATCCACGAGCTTGGCTACTTGCGCATGTAACAGAACATGCAAGTTCTCGCGTCGTATAAATTCAGGCGCCAAATACGACGTCGCAGAGCTACTCCGCCTTCCATGCCCGATGGTGTACTGCAGCCAGCCCAATCCCAGCGGTTTGCCGGAGTTCATGTCGAGGTTAAACGGGAACACATCGGGTAACTCTTTGGTGGTTTGGAGCACCTTGCTTTGGAAAATTGGGTATTGAAATCCGCTTATGCTCGTTTGGATGAATCCTGCGGTGCCGTGCACCGAAGGGTCGAACTGTCCGCGGGTGTCGTGATGATCTGCCGGCGGAACCCATTTTTCGTTCTGAAATAATATCCTCACTTTCCGAGCTGAAACAAGATAACGGGTGTTGCCTTCAAGAAATATGGAAAAATCGCGTCCCACGACCATCCCGGATCGCCAGTCAGCTTTGCATAACGATCGAAATCGTCTTGTGTGCCCCGAGTGTAGAACATGCCGTCTAGTCACGATTTCAGCCGATTTGACATATAGAGTGGGAAGATGACTCACTGTGCGAACTGCATCCGCCAAGCATATGCGCTGACATGGAATCAGCACCATTCCTGCGCATTGGAATTGCAGCATTAACCTCTGGAGTAGTCCAAAACGCGGTCGTTCAAACCCGCTTGTGGGGTGGTGGTGTAGTCTGCCATTCCCGGCCAGTCAGCGGTCAGTGGTGGGCAGGGAGAATGGTATGGTAGTACTCCAATCGTAGATTGTCGGTCCGAGCAGATTACCACCGAACTTCCAGAAAGGGATCATTGAGTCCAGCACGCCTTCATTTCTACGAACCATGATGAAAAGTGCTGTGAAATCCAATGGATTACTGACGAGACACCTGCTTCAAGCACCAAGACCGAAAAGTGTGGGTTTTCAGTCAACCGGTTGGCGACGACGTTGCCCGCAGTTCCTCCTGGTAGCGATGTTAGAGACAAAGCGTCGGAAAATAGGTTTAATATTTACCTCCCACAATCACGAAATCAAACGAGAGGCTCGGAAGATCACTGGCGCTGTCATAGACTTTGCACAAGCACGTTGCAACGCAACCGGCCATGAGAAGGACTCGAGTGAGCATCGCCAGTAACGTGGAGTAGATGGTAAGGAAGGGTAGTGCGTCTGCGAGTCTTATAGCATCTTATGGACAAAAATCTGGCACGGGCTGACGGCAAGTGTGGAAATAGATTATTCAGGGACAGCCGCAATTCCTTTGGGATAAGACTTCTCTATCTTTATAAATTTGCGGGTGTCCGTCTGAAGCCTTTTAAACTTCGCTTTTGGACTTTCTAACCCGCAACTTTGGAGGCGCCCGTCAAGCGCCTGCCGCCGCCTTCGGCATTGCCCTACTCCATTACGTTTTAGTGCCATTCATTCTGCCTTCTTATCACATGTCCTCCAGAGCTCTTCAACTTCTTAACCGAAGTGCTGGGGCGCGAAGCGGCCCAGCGCGCTCTTGTTGATCTCTATGCTTGCGCCATCAACCTATTTGAACAAAGCGGGGACTTGCCTTGAAGCTACGCAGCCCACCGACGAACGCGGAGAAGCGGACGCCATCCAAGAGGTCTTCAATCTTCTTATCAAACCCACTGACGAAGACACGTGTACAAATCGGAGACCCCGATGCTTCGACGAAGCTTTCTAATGCGCAGAGATACGGAGGTAACTTCCTACTAAGGACGCCGAGCCCATCCATCGCAACAGAATGCATCCGCTTTGACATCTTCCGTACCAATTCGCCAGTCTTGAGTGGAGTGGTAGAACTCCCATCAGATCTTACCCCGTTTGGAAACGCCACCCCCTGTCCGCCGTCGTTCAATTCCTGACCAGTCCAAAGCATAGAAGGTCCTATAGGACAACTTGGGAACACACCAGCACCTAAAAAAACATGAGAAACGTGTGCATATGTTCAGAAACTTGTGGAACATCGGGAAAACATAAGTAAAACATATCTTTTGCAGGGAGACACGAAAAATGGTTTGAAAACACCTCTCCAAAGGCCAGGAAGGCGCAGTGGAAAAATTCGCAAAATCAGCCAGGGGCGTCTTCGTTCCACGGAGATATCTTACATTGATGTCGAGGAGGTGGAACAGCATATAACACGGAAAATCACGATATTTAAACGAGTGCATGCGCCTTGACAATGAAAATAGAGATGGTTTAAAAACGGATTCGCTCCTGGAGACAAGAAACATACATAGTGATCAACATGAAATTCGCAGCAGGGTAAAAAATTGAAACTCACTGTGCGCTTCAAATTGGGTTCACACATCCGGTTGGAAAATAAAGTTCAAAAAAAAACTCTACAAACTTTCAAACTACACTGTACAGTGTCAAATTCGTACTTCGGAGTGCATTTTGGCTTGAGATATGTCTAGTTTTTTGCGCACTTGCTGTGTGCTTTGCGTGTGTAAACGCTAGCGCCACCTGTCATTTATGGTTTCCGGGATGATCGGAGCTCTACCAATCCACTACAGACTCCCAATTCGCGCTTCAGGTATCAATCGAGTCATGCCACACGCGGCTATTTCGGTCTTGCGCTTCCGAAATCCAAACGGGCAGGGCGTGTCCACAGCGCCTCCCGCGGTGCGTTTCCTTTTACGGTCTCGTTTATTGCCACTCGAATTTCACTAGTGTTCAATACGGCTTTGAAGTTTTTTCAGAGCTGAAGAAGAACTTGCATGGAAGCACATCAAGTTATCGCGCACTTTTCAACACCATGACCCGAGTTATCAGCGGAGATCCGCTGTTCGCGCTCTCCACTTGTCCCCTCTTGCGCAGCCCTGCCGTCATGTCTTTACAACACCGGTGATTGTATACGCCCGCCACCGTGATCCCATGATTCAAATGTCCCGATGTTGTAGTCCTAAACCGTGAAGCGAAACGATTAGGTGATTTCACGATTATTAAGCCAACCGTGGGGGAATTTCGATGGGGTTCTGTCCTAGGGTGATAGTACTATATGTACATTGCCTCCCAGAAAAGAGATCATGTTGCTATGTGGTGTCTCCGTGGAGAACGAGCCTTTTCTTTCTCAGGCACCCGCCACTTGAAATCACCAGGAAGCGAAACACGCCCTATTCTCGTGCAGTGATCGGTTTTCGGGGTCTGCAATTTGATATTCGGAATCCTCGACATCGAAAACCCCCAGGCGTGCCGACTGGAGAGCATCCAGGGCCCAAGGACCGCGAACGGAGCAAGACTTTCAACAAATACAGTAAATAATAGTTGATAAACACAATTGCATATTTACGGAGTCCAGCTGATACCTCCGGACAATTTCTCTTGCAAGGATTGTATACCAATGTCTACAATGCAACAAAGACTTGGGTGTAGACGAACGTCCGGGGAGCCATCATTTCGCTTCCCGGTGCGTTTCGCTTCACGGTTTAGGACTGTATTTAAATAAACGCATCTCATGTCGGGACCCATCTCAAGCTTCAGACTCACCAGAACATTTTACAGGCGGGCGCTTTGGTTGGATTTTTGTTCTTCGCAGTATGTTAACTCTGTTCGTTGACAATCGATATGTAAGACATCTACATAAGCCCCGCTTACTAGAGCTTGTTAATCATAGCAGTCCAGCCGTTGACAGAACTGACTTCCGGACTGCCAACATCCTTGTACAACCCCTCGCACAGCTCGACCATCTCGTCGGTGCCAAACTGGAAGAGGTCGGGTGGGGGTGTACTTCTCAATTAAACGGTCGATAACCGGCAATATCGACAAGAATGAGCTGGTCGGTAGCGCCCCACTTTTCGGGATGTGCATAGAAATCTCCGTGACGACCACCGGTGAGCAGAAGTTTGCCCTTCTGCTTGCGAACGAAATGCCGGTTGTTTTCTACCAGTTTGCCGCTCCGTTCTGACCCACAGAATGAGTGGCTGTGCTGGTGGATAGCCACCGGTGGCTGGGGTCAGAACGGAGCGGCAAACTAGTAGGCGAAACTCTGGGAATCCACCTTAGACTAAGAAGGACACAGTTCCTCCATATGTATCCAGAATTCCATTGTGAAATGCAGATTAGTTTCAAGCAACGATGCATGGACTTCTAGTTGAAGCGTATGGCTATGAGAAGCACATATTCGGCTTTCGGTCAGTGAATCGAAGACTCAAGACGCAGACGATGCTCGCGCACCTCAAACAATGGGATCAGGTCCCTGCGCAGAATGACAAACGATGCCCCAACCAAGGCTACGCTTGAAGGGTGAGCCGATCTCTATTTTCCAGTCCCGGCACCCTAAGAGAGCGAAGTTGGAACAGGTGTGGGCGGTGGATCATCCTGCTCCATATCGTCCTGCTCCACATCGTGAAACGATTCACGGGGTAGACGGCCATGGGGTAGACAATACGCGGCCCCCACTGCGCAAGAGCGCGCCGATCAACGATAAATGTGCGAGCGTCGACGATTACGACCAGGGGCCAACGCGTTTTCTGCACCATCTTGCGTAGGATATTGCAGAGAATGCGCGCCATGGAATCCCACGACTCGGTTCGTTGTGCAGGCGATATTCCATTCCAGTCCCAGGAGAGGGAGAGCTGCTGCAGCTGGCCACATTTCGCAATCAGTGCATGCAGATATTTCATGTCGCAGGGCACACGGAAGCCCCGGAATTCGCATGCGAGGCTCCGCAGCTGTGGTAGAGCATGTAAAGCTGAGGGGATGGGACGAGGGAATCCGAATGGATAGAAATCACGCCTGACGCTAGCGAGGGTCATGGTATGCCGCCCCGCTGTAGATATATCAAAATACAGCCGTCGTTCCAAGCATGGCAGAAGCGCGCCGCTGTGAGAAGACTCTCGTCGGGCAGCTCCTCGAACACGAGTTCCCAGACTTCAGTTGGCAAAAGATCTTCAGCGATCACTCTTCCAGGCGTGCTACGAGTGCGCAGGTACCACCACCAGCGTTTCGGTACCAGACGAGTGAGACGATGCATGGTGGCAGGATGAGAACAACAAATCGGATCAACCCGCCGTGCGTAGTTGACGCGGACTTGATGCCTATATTTAGAAAGAGTTAATAGCCTATTGAGCGTACTCTCAAGAGGGCGGATTACAGTAGAGAACGGCAAGTCAAGCTTCTGCAAAAGGATGCTCAAACCGATGAAATTGTATGCACCCTTTGAAAATGCGGAACCTTGATGAACTCACGATCATCCAGAGTTACATAAGCCAATTTCTCTGTCCAATAATTTACATATATCCAGTTATTAGATGGTATGCTGACCAGATATATATCTTGTCCAGGCTTTCATAAAATCTCCCAAGACCATAATATGCTCAGCCACCCATAATGGCTGTAATATACCACCGTCTACGGGACCCACCCGTCGCCGGACCATAAAAGCCATCTCGGAAACGGCGCCTAGGCTTAGCGCCGTAGCGTTACGAACAATCTTCAAAATATTACCCCACAGCACAAGGAGCCACGCAAATGTACGGACGGCGCTAGCCCTTGTCCTCCACTTGACCTTTGACTTTGTGTTTGTATGGCTGATGGAGACGCGTGCTGCTGTCACGTGTGAATTTCTATTCGCTTCTTCCAGCTTCCTCCAAGTCCTTTGTGCGTCTGCATCTCATCTGCCTCATCCCATTCACATTTCTTTTTAAGGAACTCCACCATGCTCCCGGCCTGTCTCCCCGTGCAGGAGATGTGGGACCACATATTTGACCACCTCCAGCCTTCAAAGTCGAATCAGAAGGATTTGAAAGCGTGTAGTCTCGTCTGCCGCTCCTTCGTCGCGAGCGCTCAATCGCACATATTCCGCGAAATAATCCTGGAAGCCCATCACGTTGACGACACCGCATGCGATCGCCTCGCAAATCTCCTGACAACTTCGCCGCACCTCATTCGTTACACCCATATTCTTGACTTGACAAAATGCGACAAACGAGTTCTTGTTTCTATCAATCGCATCCCTTGGTCCCATCTAAAAACTCTATCATTGGGTCACGTCGTGTATCCTGAGGTCCCCCCTGCTATCAGAGAACTCCATAAACTTGTCCGACTTCCATCGCTCCGACATCTCGTCGTTCGGGGTAGAGCGTGGAAAACGGAGCACCTCCGCAGTATAGTCCGATTCTCCACCCCAATGCTCGAGCGTATCGATCTTGTTCACTGCCGTCTCGAACCCATATCTTCCCGACCACTTCCTCAGACGTTTCAAAAGCTACGCATACGCCATCTTTCCCTGTATGACTCCGAGTCTGCCGGCGAGTTATTGGCAGACCTCGCATGTCCGGTGGATCTCTCTGGCCTGACCCACCTGTACAGCCGCGTGGAGCCTCTGAGCCCTGCCCTCGCAGCCGTCCTCATCCGCTCGTGCTCCACAATTCATACTCTCCATTACATAGCGTGTGAGTTTTGCGGTTGGAGGGCCTTACACTCCCGCTAATACATATTCTTCAGATGCGGACCGCAAACCTTTGGACCTCGGCCTATTCACCGCACTCCGCTGCCTAAAGCTCGGCGAGTTGTTCACCCTGGAACCATATACAGATATCCACCCATGCGCCGCCGCACTCGCGCGTCTACTTCCCGATAACACAGTAACCGCAATAAGCCTGACGGTTTTTGGCCCCGGGTACCGCGAATACTGGACTAACGTAGCTGCGCTCGCCCGCGACCTGCGTGATCTGGACGGCGCCCTCGTCGAATCCCGGATGCCTGCCCTCCAGCGCGTTGAGGTGTCCGTCGATTCGAGTGAGGCAAGGGAATGGATAGGACTTGGCTCGAGAAAGATGGTGAAACTTATCAGGGCCGAGATGCCCTTGCTTCATGCACGAGGGATCCTCACGATTGTGAAACTTGAAACTGTAGATATCGCGGATCAAGTTGTCGATTAATTCGACTTGCGGTGAGCCTTGACTACCGCGAGCCCGGATACATCTTAATAACAGGTCTCAGCGTCGGAACTGGTCCGAATTTTGTGCTCTTTGTTTTTAGTACTTCTAATATGAATCCGTTTCCACGCTCAGACATATTCTCCTGTGCGTGTCGAGACTCATCTCACCCACCCGACAGGCCATTCGAAACTGCGCTTCGCGCCACCCACGACCAACGCGAACTGGGGCCGGAGCTGAGAACTCGGCTCTCAGAATTGGCATTGCGGGGAGAATTAAAGTTTGCGTTGGTATAGTTCGATATCTGATCAACAAGGTCCAAAGTTCCTGCACATGAACTGAAGGTGACCACTTGCCAAGGTGTACGCAATAAAATTTCGTTCAACTAAAATTCAACAAGTTCCGCATTTGGTTCCCTCAGTAGGTGGGAAATCAATCATTCCAACGCTCACGGACATGGCCAATTTAACGTTCTCTAAGTAGGAGTCGACGAAGCTGGACGCTGGCTGAGTCTCCATCAACTCTATGATGTTGAAGCATCCCTGCGACGACATCTGCTTGTCACCTGTGGATACCTGCCAGCGTCAGTGTCACGCGAAATACTATTTTAGTCGATTTCAGTCTCGCCTGACACATCACCGTGCGGAGTGGCAGACAGGTTACGAGTCCACTTCGATCAACCAATACCCCACCTCTCTGCTCTGTCACCTTCCATAGAAATCACAGCGTACCCTGCCTCACAATGTCAAGCAAGACATGTCTCGGAGCAGGTATGTGAACCTGGGGTTGAGAAACTGGCGGGTTATCATGATTCTGATTCTGATTGTTGAAGTATCGACCCAACCCACGATGTCTTTGAGTTCCGTACGAAATCCATTAAAGCTGATGGACTCTGAGCTGACTCTGCCGAGACCCTCACGCGTACCATGGACACTATCCTGTTCAATGCTGCCTCATGTGTGTAGGTTCATAGCGAACACTTCGTTTTTCTCGTCTTGCCAACCTAAAATATACGGGCCGACGACATATCAGAAACTGCCATGTACTGTCTGGATCTCAGAATACAACAGATGATCCACCGTTATATAGCTGTGCAAGGGGAGGGTGGGGTATCTATCTGTGCGGGAATACCTCCTCCACATTGGTTCCGCTGACCCTCGATTTCTCTCGGTGTACGCGCCATCGACGGGGGCTAATATGCCTGGAGGTTTCGGTGGACTTGGTTCCGCCTTCACGGGGTTTGGCTCTGCGTTCACCTTCCCCGGGATCCCGGCCACGGTTTCTTCGAGCACGACGAGTGCAGCGACGAGCGCTGCGTCATTGTAGGTGATGCGCGACAATGGATGGGGGTAGGCTTACGATTCGAATTTGTTACGTCAGGTCCTCATCCTCATCCCAGTCACAAAAATCACCCCAAATGTATGCGTTCAGACATTATTCACTCACCCGATGGCCCACATCGCGCATTTTCAGCCCCGGGACCACAACTCATCCGGTATCTCCCTCACAGCCGTAGGGACGCCTCTCAGTTCAGTATTCCTTCGACTAATAACCGGATCTCAGCCACCCATTGTCTACGACATCTTCGGCAACTGCACAACAGGACTCGGCGCCTATTTCGCCAACGTAGGTATATTCACCGGGGATTGGATTAATGTAATTTGACCCCACGAAGACAGTCACAGGGCCAGGGCCCTGCGTCGACTTCCCCACTTGTCACGCTCAACGGCTCTCCATCCGTTACCCTCAGCGGCGATCCAATGTCGGAATCCTCTGCTCAAGTGCCCGTTTCACTCCAACCCCCAGAGAATGCGTCGGCGGGTATTCACCGGTAACTCCTATATTCCATTCTCTGATCCCTCCGTGAGACATTTTTTTTTGGCTTTTAGACATGCACTATCCACGGGCGTAATCGTTGGCGTTGCTCTAGTCATCGTCACAGTGGTTCTCACGCTCACCATTATCTTCTGCCGTCGCCATCGCCGACGCGACCAGCCGCGTATGGTATCGCCGTTCGTGCACCTAACGTCCGGCACATCCGCTACTCAATCCACAACATCCGAAATTCAGAGTGATGCGAGCGCGGCGCGGCTGCAGTACTTCGAGAAAGAATTACGTGGAGCACGGGCGGAGATGGTCGAAATTGGTACCAGTACGCAGATCGTCGAGCGGCGGGTTCCCGATGATGCGGGGGGCCCGGTGGAGGAACCTACTGCGGAAGGAAGCATTCCCGAGAGAGCTAGCTCAAATGACCAGCAGTCCGGGGCAGATGGAGCGACGGCGGCTCTACTGGCGCGAATACGCGAATTAGAGAGTCAGATTCGCGGCACGCGGACGTCGGGCGTCTCGGATGACCCGCCACCAGGGTACACGGCGTAAAGTTGCCTGGGGTAATGGGGAGTTCATTTGCTGTATTTGTTTATGCTGCTATCGAGTGTTAGGGGAAAAAGGAGCAGGATCATTCCTGCCGTCGTGGGAGTCGAAGGCTTAGGGTTAGGGGCGGATTATAATAGCTCGGGATATGACCACCGTGGTCGATGGGGTGTTTATATCACGAACTCCACGGTTTAAGGTGGTTATGCACTTGGTTGGAAGACGGACAGAATGGATTCAAATGGGCAGGTGAGAACCAGAATGCGCTAGCTTCACGGAAGATTAATGTTCCGGGTGTTAAGATCAGAGAGGAGGGAGTCAACAGCATAGAAAGAAATCACACTTAAGAATCCGGGTTTTGCGTGAGTGCAACAAGATGCTGTGAGCCAATTTTACCTTGTGCCGACGTTCCCGCAAAAGATCCAAAAGAACGACTCCGTGGAACCGCGTTGGGGACGTGAGTTGAGTGGCGAACAATAGCTAGATGACAGCCAAAGCCTTCACTATTCCTGTCCGTCTGGCCAAAATTACTCCGACGTATGCAAAAACGGATCCTGTCCATCGACACAGCAAATCTATCGATCCAAAACCGATGTCAGCGCTGATCATTCACCATGACAACAAATGACGAGTTTCCTCGCCCCAAGGTATCGCTTCCCACGGTGTTTGCGCTAGCCAATCCCGCCGCAGGGTCCTGTCGATTTGATTGAATTGTTAGCGGTACGTCGGGCAACGATTCGAAGAATGACATACGATTGGGCTGGCACGAAAGAGATGAACAGTATGGCGAGGAGTGCGGAGAATTTGGGGTTGAAGATTGTTGGAGAGTGATGAAGGTCGCTTGGCACTCTGAACTTATACCAGCGGGCAGTGTTGTAGTTTAGACCTTAAGGGCTTGACCCATATTAAGCTAAGGCCTTAATGTTGGGACGAACACATGCCAAGCCCTTAATAACCCTCCCTAAGTTGGCAGCGGGGCCATTCTCTTTTTATACTGAAGTATGTTGGATGGGGCCCATTGTCATGATTTGGCATTTCACAAACCCTTTTCAACTTTTCACGGCGGGTTTATTCCAAACGCCAACCAGGTTATTCCATAAACCTAACCCACATTCCACCGGATTATTCCACAACTTCCACGCATGGTCTACAACCAGAAGACATGAGGGTGTATTACTTCAGCAACGCTGATCAGGTTATTCAATCACCTGTGTTTCCAACCATTGGATAACATATAGGGATGGAGCCCCTTAACCTGCAAAATGTATAGGGACACACCCCTGGGTCCTGATCAATGACCCTGCACATTCAAACACACCCTATGTGTTATCATTCCAATCGATCGACTCCTAGATAGATACAGTATATAAACTCTGTAGAATCTCATGTACTGCAGATTCTACCTCATCTAAAATCAAGTCTACCTTGGCTGGACAGCGACACAGTGTTCTCTCACAACTACCCTGTCTTACCCCCTGCTCTATATTCTCCTCTCCTCGAGTCTGGTGTCTAGGTGGTTACCATACCACCTTTGGATCGTTTACGATCCCCCGACCATTGACCTAAGTCAACTACCTCCTCCTAACGACAAGGTTATTCGACGCTATCTCCTAGTGGGGTATTGCATTACTTTCTAACCAGGTTATTTGACTATCGTCCCAGCCGGGTTGTTCCCTGTCACCCAACGTCTAGCCGACTTAGGGCTTGTCTTGACACCCGTCTAACATTTGTATCGGATGTACATTGTCAGGGGTCCTCGTACATCAATGTCAGCACCGTATTTCAGAAGGACGCCGAGAGCAGTGCTAGACCTGGAATACCTACAACACGCCGCACGCATTAATGCCATAAAGCCAGATGAGTCGCAGTCCTCAGTCCTAGCAGTATCTGCTCGATCTGATGCGAGCCCGTTGCAAAATTCATTCCTCCATGCAATCTTGAAATCACCTCGAGATTTGGTATGGGTGTGTAGCCCTGCTTCCCCTCTACACTTTGTTATACACCTCCCATATTTTCTCTATGGGTTAGTGCCAAACGATGCCGCACCTTTAGGCTTTGTTTTTCAACAGGTGCCCATCAACCTGCCCAATCTTAGAAGAATTGTCGCCCCTCCCACCGCCAAAATAAAATTCGATGATGATCCCAGTTCTTCACCTAAAAATACGGTGAGATGTGCCTGGAATAGGGCAGGAATATGTGCGATTTTTTATGGCTTCAGCAATATCCGCAGTTCTAGATTCAGAACTCTACCAATAATTGTGTTCTTGGGCCCATACTTTGAGTAGTGAAAGCTAGTGGTAGTAGAAACATTTGGGCGTGGCAAGAGTTGTAGATATCCGATGGGACGGAGGTTTTTCAGATGCTTAACGACAGGGAGGTCTGGGTAGATTATACATGTCCGGCAGTTTTCTGGCCCGGGGCTGAATAATTTTCGGTGGAATAGATAGATGGTAGGATGCGCCCGGGGGACCTACGACCGTGGCACAGAAGAGTATCGATCCATGGACAAAAAATGGGGAATAACGGACTGATTCCCATGGAGCAGACAATTTTGGCAACAAGTTCTGGGCAATCGGTTCCGATACTGCTAGCAGGCGGAACGAACGTTCTACTCTTGAATTTGGTGGGAAAGTAAATAAATGCAAGTAAAAGCCGGTGGAATGGGCTCCACCCGAGGTCTAAGCGAAGACAGACCAGAAGTCGGCCGAGGTCCAAGGTAAATCACCGTGAATACCATTGCATCGAGCCAATACCATGACGGCATATTATTTTGTTTGCGAGTGGCGAGACAATACAGTCATTCCGCGGTCCTTGCAACAAGTTTCGGAAATCCCGCTTTTTTGGCGCAAAAATAAGGTTTAGGATCGAAAATGAATACATAGGCAGTATGGATGCACTCGTAGACCTAAGCCATGCAAAAAAATCCAGGGTTTCTCATCAATTTTAAAGCAGTCTTGGCCAATCGACGTGGGGCCGATTTTCTCGGCATCACTGGTCCTTGCAAATCTGCAGAAACTGGACCGGGATAGTGGTCTCAACCAAAAACTTGAGTTGCAATGTGAAAATATAGTGCCAGTGGTTCCCTATATGTCTTCACACAAACTTTTCGAGTGTCTAGATACCCTGTCCCATGCCAGAACTGACCGTGCTCTAAGCCTACCATTGCATGGAAAAATAAGGGTTTTTTTTTGGCTTGCTGTATCTTTTTTTGTGCCACAATTCATCTAGACCCATGATACTGCTTGTATTCATGTTTCACTATGCTCAACACATTATTTGTGCATGTTTTCACCTCACGTGAGCACAGCGTATGGATGACTGGTTCATTCCACACATCTGGGCTATCCAATGACCCCAGATTTTTTATAGCATGGACATATGACTCAGTAAAACCCTCCATTCATTTTATGTCCTGTGAAACAAACAATGTAGAAGGGATAGTTGAGTTTCCTGCAGATCTGCCCTATTTGGTACTGATTACATAATCATTGTACACTCTATGCACCCGAAAATAATGTGGGAGGTGCATCAGACATGAATGAAGAGAAAAGAAATATATTTTTAGGGCCTAGGAAAAAAATATTTGCAAGGAGCAGTGATTTTGCATGGACGGTGGAATGACTGTAGTCAGTCAGCCTGAATCCTTGAACACGCGTCGACAGTGAGCAGGAGGAAGATGCGAGAGAGTAGGAATGTCATTGCTTGACACGAACTTGGGATACGGACACCAAGGAACCGAGTGTCTCTGTGTTGAGTCTGTGATTAGTCTCTTATAACCAGACGCTACAACAATTTAACTCGTACCTCGTTATGTTGTAGTCTGTGATGCCAATTTAACAGGAACTATGTCGTAGAAGAGACCCTAGATACATTACATATACTACACCCCCCCCTGCAGTAACTTTCTCCTACCTTGGCCATATCTTGCCCAATTGCTTAAGTCGCTTCAGATTTGGAATTTCAAAAGTTTATATTTTCTAGTAGTCCAAGGATTGTGGAAGGAAATCAACCAAGATTTGAGTAAGATATGAGGCCAACTAAAACAAGGGGGGTTGTTGTAGCAGGAATGTTACTAGGCCACTTTTGCCCATTTTTCAGGTGGCAATTTGTCGCCCGCTTCCACAGTTTTCAAAACGCTCAATAATCTGGGTTCGAATCTGCACTGTCCTAATCAAATACCCTTACTGCGCTGGAACTATCTAGACCTTTCTGAGGTGGGGCGTACACTGGTTTGACTGGGCACACAAGCGAATCGGTGTCTTTCCGCAGTCGGTCTCCAATTATGCACTGCGGCGGAACTCTGTCACCCATTACTTTCAGACGGTCTCTTCAGATTGTCCATCTTCCTTTCCATTACCTCAATACACGTCTAATCTTCCGCACCGCAAATAATTCGTCACTGGAGCATCGAATGTCCTCGCATGACTTCAATTCTCTAGTACTAGTGTCTCAAATTATATACATCTATGATCTCACTACTGGGGCCACATAATGAAATAGAAATCATAGATGTGATGCATCCATGACTCTTTTTTTTTTTTTGCCGGAGCGAAGCGAAGGCGTGTCTTGTGGAATGAAAACATCCAGTAAAATGCCGTAGTCACACGTCGGTAGCCCGAGGATTGGGCTACATAGGGCTGGAATGCAGTGATTTGGCTGTGGCGCCTTCCCGTCGCGCATGGCTAAAAAAGCAATCAAATGGCTCCAATGGTCTCTGCGTAACTTCTTTAATGAATCTGACAGACAGAGCGATGGGATGCGGGAAAATGGGAACGATGGGAATGGCAAAGGAAATGAAGAAGCCCCCATTCGATTTGACCAGGTGGTCGAAAATGAAACGAACGTAATTAACAACCTGGCTTCCTGGTATTCAACGACCGGAAACTCACAAAATCAACGGAAATTGCGTGTCAAAGTCTCGAAGCAGTGATGAGAAAAATGGGAAGGAAACGTGGGCAAGCCGAATCCCGATACGAGTTGTCTCAAAATACGGAATATCTCCGATCACAACGCTGGTTGGAATCTTCTCTTCATGCACATCTTAAAACTCGCTGCCTTCACCCACATACCAGGTGTCTTCCCGCATACAATAGAGTCCATCTCAACTCTTCGATGTCCTGCGACTATAATCACGGACTCGGTAACCACGATGGAACGTGCCTGGACGAGCCGTTTAACCCACAGGATCCTGCCGAGGTACTTAGACAAAGACCCGGAAGTCTCCAATGTGGTCAAGAATCTCGTGCCCGCTGCAGCGCAGATTGATGCAACTGTATCCGATCCGATGAGACTCGCAGTCAATATTCAGTAAGGACCTAGGCTGCCGCCTCCCTTGAAATTTGTTGACTAAACGCGCCCCTCGTTCCATCTCTCATCCTGCCTGCTTGCGGTGTCAGACCTCAATGTTGTAGCTTTTACGCGAGGCAGGACCCCAGGTCAAACTAGAGCTGGCCATATGGATACAGATTTTGTATATCATATTCATATCTGTATCTTATTCACCTGCACGGGCCCATATCGTATTTGTACTCACCAGCATGAATATGAATACAATACAATATGAATAATGTTCTGCATATTCCAACACGTCTTATTTTCGCTTTCTTTGGATATTTCGGAGCTGAATGTGCCTGGAACTGAATATGTTGTGGACAGAACGTTCAACATCAACCTCACGGAATTTTGATACGAGGCGGAGATGCCCGCCGGCAGGCTTGCAGCAGCACCAAATTCAGTGCCTGGGTGGTTGCCGTCAGCACCCGTGTCAGTTTCCGATGTTGGCTGATAGATTTTTTATGCTCCGACCCCCAGCGGGTGACAGCCAGCAGCTAAAATCAATATACATTTGCCGCTCCGTCTTGCGGTACAAAACGGATGGCTGTGTCTGGCATAGCTACTGGTAGCTAGCTATCTGCGTGGTTCATTTGGGCACCCAAATGAACTAGCTATATGTGTAGATTTGGCCAAAACTAATGGGCAAGGCACTTTTTGAGGGGATCAAGTCGGGAGGTACTAGGCCTGTTTCACCAGCCACCTGTTTGAAACTGCCTGCCAGGATTTTATTCTTCCTGAGGTTTGTGCAAGGAATCTGGTGGGTGGCCATCGATGAAAAATGTGTATCAGAGGGGTAGAACCCACCTCCAAAATTTGGGGTTGATTGGATAACATCTGGCTTCACACCTGATTTTTTCAACGCCCTCCCCTAGCGCAACCTAGATATGACTAGAGAACCCCCGTTCCAATCTGTTGCCCGAGATGTTTTTCAACCAAAACATCTCATGTCAGGAAATATGAACCTACTGGGTACGTCATTGGAATTGAACATCTCCTAATTTCATCTTCCAATTCTTCTACACTTGGTTTCCTGTGCAGTTACCCCAGACAGGTCAGTGTTGTTCAAGTCTAATTGTCGGGAACCATGCTCGGCGGTACCTGGTGTGCGAGTCCTACATTAATTGTAAGGTCAGATTTAATGTGAGAAATCCTGGGCACAAAAATCCAGGTGATTTCAAGCTGGTTCACCTCGCAGTCAACATGCACCCGTGTGGGCTGCAGCAATATGGTTTACTTCGCATGAGTGTCGTTTCAAGGTTTGAACATTCATTGAACATTCATTGCCCTTCTCTCCTAGTGTAAACCAGCCCATCAAACACCAGCCAAACTAATTTACCCGTACCCATTATCGTCCGTCATGGAGCCATAGATTAACCGTTCTTTGAGATTTTGCTCGTTTGGCCGTGCAATTGCTCCATGGAGCTGTATCCCCCGGGGTCTGCTTCTTCCTCTCTTCTCATCCTGCAGAGCCAGCCCTCCTGCCCCATTCGTGTACCCATAGCATTCACGCACAATTCCTCAGATGAGAATATGCAACTCCATCCAGCAGACCCGCAGCGGATTTCTCACTGCGCCGCGGTTATTCTCTCACTGCGCCGCTCAATCTTGCTTACTGCGGCCGAATCCCTGCGGCGTAGATAAAAGGATTAGCATCCCCACCTTCCACTCACTCTCTTTTCCACTCTCTCTTTCATTTCCCCTAGGGATCGGCACCGTAACCGTATAATACGGTATACGGTTACGGTTTTACGGCTTCCCGTACCGTCCCGTATAGCCTCTTGTGCAACCCCGTAAGATTACGGTACGGTACGGTTTGTTCTTGATCTCGCCAGCCCGGCAGGTAGGAGGAGAATGAAGGTTGAAGACAGACACGAGGAGGTAAGAAAAGATGGAATCCACTATTTTGAATCTCACTGACCTTCCTCCGCCACCGTTGTCATCGCCCGTACACCCAGCAATACGGCTTAGTACGGTGTCCAGAACCGTACCGTAACCGTCCCGTAAAGTCTCCAAACACACAATTTTACGGACCGTATCAGTATGGTGCCGATCCCTAATTTCCCCCTTGGCCCGATTTCCTCGCTCAGTTGTGCTATTTTCCCTATCCAGGCTCTTCTCCATTTTCCTGCCTCCCCTCCCGTGGTCGAGGTCTTTCAATCTTGCCTCATTTATTCTGTCAAGTATTCGTTCACTTTCTCAGCTCGCAGCATATGTCTAACTGTGTCGCAGTAACTTCTCTCACTGCGCCGCAACGCCACTCAGTTTCTCCAGCTTTTGATGCCTCAGCTGACCAGACTCGCAGGAAATTCTTCGCTGCGGCCGTATCACGGTGACACAGATAAAAGACCAGCTCCCTCTTCCCTTACCCATCACCACTTTTAGCTGCTCTCCCTTTAAATTTACGCACTGGGCCTCACTTGCAATCTTGGGTTTCTCGGATTTCTTATCTGTTGAATCCTTGCTGTCAATTAATCATCTTGCTCTGTGGATTGTCTCTTCTGGTTGGTCGACCGTAAAACAGTAGTTTGGCTGGATCATTTCAAGCCAAAATCTGGTCTCTTAAAACCTCTAATACTGTCAAACTCCCGCAAGATTCTTCAAGGGCCACTCCGATTTCTTCTTTGCGGTGCTGCCAATGGACTGCGTGAATCTCGATTGCTCAGATCCGGCTCGGAAATGTTTCCATCGCCAAAGCAATGTGCTCCTCCGATTTTTCTCTGGACCCTGGAAAAGTGTGTTTTTAATTCAAATGCCTACTTCGCAGTCGCAATTTCATTCGCAATCCGCAAAAATTTGACTCTTTTCTGAAGCAAACCGTCAAAGACCATTGTGGTATCTCTTGGATCCTGAGCGACGACTACAAACCGTGCACGTTGAAGGTCAGTTTGAATTTATTCTGCGGGTTGCCGGAGCGAAGCGGCGGCGCGTCTTGTTTTCTCTCACAAAAACCTCCCAGTACCCGTCTGTTCTGGAGCTGCGACTTTCAACCTGAGATTGGTTCATCAGGAGAAAACTCACATCCGATGCTCAAAATCGCCTTGGGATCTAAATACAAACCCCTCGGTATGTATCCATACTTACGACTAAACCGGCAATGACATCACCAAATGTGGGAATTCTCGTCAATTTGGCTGAGAACTGCAATCATTGGCCTGCTGAAGCGTGGTAAACCCGGTGAAGTTCCCGACAGTTACCGCATCATTGCCTTAGAAAGCTGCTTTCTGAAAGTAATAACCCTGTTGATTCATCGTCGAATTACGCAATGGGCTGCAGCGCGAGGCCTGATACCCGACTGGCAAAATGGATTCAGGGAAAAGTACCGCACAAATAATAATCCTTTTGTTCTTCGTTGTATCCGTGACTGGGCCAAGGCGCACGGCAAGACAGTCTATGTTGCTGCTATTGATGCAACCAACGCGTTCCCCTCAACAGATCACGCCACGTTGTGGCTCAAACTCTCGAGGTTGGGAATGGCGGGCCCGATATTTGACTGGCTGCGAAAAACGTATCTGAGCATGGGGTATTACGTCAAGCATGGCGATGCAAACTCCGGAGAATTCAAAGCTCTAATTGGGCTGTTGACTGGCGATCCTGCCTCCCCCGTTCTCTGGAATTTGTTTATGGCTGATCTGGTAATGCTTCCCGACCATGACGACGTGGTTATGGAGAGTGTTCGTATGGCAATGATGGCCCAGGCAGATGACATATTGCTTGTTTCGCTTTCAGCTCGCGGATTGCGTGCCAAACTTAAAACTCTCCATGAGTGGTGTGCCATCAATTTTATATTGATCAACATGTTGAAAACCGTCATCTTGATCCTTGGCTCTCTCCCCACTCCCTTGCCCGTCTTCATGCTCGGAAACGAAGTGCTCAAGATTACGAATGAGGAAAAATATGTCGGGGTCATTTTACGCTCCGACACTCAGAATATTTTCCAAGCACATTATAAATCAAAAGCAGGCACTGCGCGATACTGTGCGCATCGTATCATGGCTATTGAGGATAAAACCGGCCGGTTGACTCCCAGAGAACTCAAGATGCTGTACATGGCACGCGTGGACTGCCATCTCACCCACGGCTGTGAAATCTCGCCAGACTGTGAAGATGTCCACGTCAAACAACTCTGTGACGTTCAAATATCATTTATCCGGCAAATGCTCAATACCCATGGTCGTTCCATGGTTATCCCGCTCTACACTGAAACGGGCATTGTACCTCTTCGAGTACGACGATTTACCCTTGCGCTTGGCTATCTGCGGTACCTGTTAGACCTTCCTCCCACGCATTTCGCTCGTGCTGCTTTGAACAGTTCAATTAAATTGAACGTAACCGGCAAGAAATCGTGGGCAAAGGATTTAATATCTGCTGCCTCCAAGCTTCCATTTGCATGCCCAGGACCCAATTTTGCGAACGCTACATCCAAGTCTATACTGGATTACGCAAAGATTGTGGACAAATTAATGCTGCAATGGATTCAAGGTGAAGTCGACTCATCAGACAAATTGTACCTATTACAGGGACGTCGCGAACCACAAAAGGACAAGCCTCCTGCCCCGCAAACTCTACGTCTACGGCACTACCTTTCCATGGTGAAGACACAGAAGCACAGAGAGGCTCTTACCTCGCTTCTGATATCTACCCATCTATTAGCCGTCGAGATTTTGCGTTACGGAGATCATGAGCACCCACGACAGGATGACCGTTCGAAACGCGTTTGTAGGTTCTGCAGGTCGGAAGTTGAAACCCCAGAGCATGCTCTCCTAGGATGTGACGCTTCACCTGAAGTTGTGCACCTAAGAAGCAGTTTTTTGGTTCAATTATTCGTGACTGCACCGAACCTGCGCCGTCTCATGGAGAAACCAAACTTGACACTGATCGAGTTCTTCAAATCCATGGTTTACGAACGTTCAACAATCCCCTTAGTGGCCAAATTTGCACATGAAGTTCTTGAGGTTTTCTATGCGAACGCCGTTGTTAGGTTATAATTGTGGCTGGGTACTAATGTTCATTCCGGTGTTCAAAATTTTTGCTTCTTTTAGTCGTCTGGGTTCTACAGCGTGACGGGAAACTGGGTGCGTGAGCTCGGCTTGGATGGCTTCTAGAGGCGAGGGACGATGGTGTAAATATAAAGCCTGTATTATGCCTGGATACTTCCTCAAACCGGTGTTCCTAAGCGGGACCGTGCCGTGTAATACTACCTACCTACCTACCTACCTCGCTAAGCCTATGCGTTGATGGCAAAGATGCGCAAGCCGATGGCCGTCGGCAAGGGTATGTAAAGCTTCGAAATCGTCTGCATTCTGAATATCAGATATTCAACACATTACAATCTAATACATGGCTGCCAGGTACTTGGTATACTGAACATCAACATTTTGAGAGCTTTGCTAAGGTCATACCTGGTCGTTCGGCACTGTGCATAGTACACAGCGGCAAGCAAGAACCTCACAGAGTCATTGTCGTCATAGACGGGCTGGATGAGTGCAGCGACCACCGTGTGCAAAGCGAAATCATCGATCTCATGTCCTCGGTGACTTTACGGCGACTTCCGCTTCGCATTCTCACTGCGAGCAGACCCAAAGCGCATATCCAGAACACATTCGCTCCCCTATGGTTACAGGGGATATGCCGGCGTTTTGGGCTGGATGCTTCCATACAAAAATTCCAGGACGTCCGAACCTTTCTGTGCTACGAATTTCGGCGAATGCGCGCTGAACACGAGACGATGGCCGACGTTCTTGAGGCCTGGCCGTCAAATACCGTCCTCGATAATTTGGTCCAGAAGTCTTCGGGCCAGTTTATCTATGCTTCCACGATTATAAAATTCGTGGAGGACGAGTACACGCGGCCAACTGAGCGGCTCGACGTTTTACTTGGTTTGACACCGGTTTTGAACAACTCGCCGTTCGCAGAGCTAGATCAGCTCTATAGTCGCATTTTGGCGGATATTCCAAACTCGGCCAGTTTATTACGCATCCTCGGAGTTGTGCTACTCTTCCCGCAATTTATGGGCGACGGAAAGATGTCCCAACGCCGGGTCGAGATACTGTTAGATCTCCGACCAGGAGATGCGCGCCTGACTTTGCGCGGGATGCATTCGCTCATGGAAATTCCTTCAAGCTCCGATGAGGAGGTGAAAATACTACATGCCTCCTTTCCGGATTTCGTGTTCAATTCCAGCCGTTCGGGGCCATTTCATATCGACCCCAGTGCATTCTACACAAATATTTCTTCCGCCGTTCTGGGACCGCTCTCAAAACCTTGTGGTTGTCTGCAGTGTTCCGGTAGCCTTGATCGTTGGGATTTAGTTCCACTCGATTATTTTATTCAACCTAATTTCTGATTGTAGCCCACGGTGCTCTTTATTGTTGGTGCTCAAGTTTGACTGGAGCGCGTTGCTCAGCAAAACGAGCCCCACCACGGAGACACTGGCTATCCTCCGAGCTATTGACCCTGAAGTTGTGTATTCGGCATTTCGCCGCCGCGGATCTTCGGGTACCATGCTTTTGGTGCGGTGGTTGCAGGTCACTACCTCTTCTTTTCATTATTCCTATACTAATCTGGATTGAAGGACTCACCAAATCCTCCTGAAGATCTTATGAGCCTCGTCAATGACTGTGTGCACATATCCTTCCTTCAGGACATAGTACCGTCGCATTTCGAATCAACGGGCTCGCCGGATCTCCAAGACCCTGCACATATCGACTTCCTTTCCAAAAATCCCAATCTGCTCATGCTACTCCAAATCGGGTCTGTGCTTCCTCAGAAAGGCATCGTTGGACAGGGACGGTTAGACAATATCCGAAATGCGATCGGTATGTCATGGACGGATTATCGTGCTGCCATGTGTAGTCTCCGGCCCCCATCCACCATTTCAGCGTCGGGGCCTGTCTCGGCCAATTTCAAGTTTTTGAGAGATTCACGTTGTCCTGGGCGCCTGTACGTCCCTCGGACACAGATTATCGAGGAATTGGACCTCCGCTGCCTTTCACAGCTTAGAAACACCGACTGCTCTCCTACAACTGTGCGGTAATATTATTTCCTAGCATATTTTGGTTGACCGAGTCAACGACATCCCATAGGGCATGTTGTCATTGGCATACATATCTCCATGGCTGCGCTGTTTCGGAAAGGCTGCTGAAAGCCATAGAGACGTTTCCATATTTATGTACATACGCCATCGCAGTGCCTTACAGGATTTACCGCGATCCGAATGCATCGTGGTCCATGTTGAAATATCTTGGGGTAAGTTTATTAATCTCTCTGCGGACGATTCTCACTCCTAATTTATAGAGGTTCCTTAACTCTTCTGCCAGCGGAGAAATCGCCGATACTCAGAGAGAAAGGGTAGTGGCCCAAATTAAAATAATTACTGATCAATTTCCGTCTGAGATTCTCTCGAGAATACAGACGTGTTAGCACGCTCAAATGGATTCCTTATTTCATACGTAGTATTACTCCGAAATTTATCAATCTGTGTAACCAAGTATCTTGCGATCCATAGTTCTCTCGGCGCGTCACGACCAAATAATGTATTTCCTGGTTTACGATTCAACTCGAATCTTATGGTCGGGGCATTCACGAAGCGACACTTTTACACCGTAAGCAGCTTCGAGTTTTTTGCTTTCAAAGACGGATATAGCGGCCGAGCGGACGGAATTCAACCAAGATTGCTCTCCGAACACCGAAAATACTTCACATGCGCTCAAAACTTGAACAAGCCGCAGGAGAAACCATTTGACTGCCCAACTCAAGGCCCACGATATAGCTCCATTCACATTACTTAACACCCTAGAACGATTCGTCGAACCAAGTGTTAAAGTCCGATCCTAACACTTGCGCATGGGTTGTAGGTGTAGTCATCGGGGTGTACATAACACGCTTGGATGTGTTGGCCCCCGCACCGGTATTATCGATCTCACTGTATATCCTGCGAAACAGTGAGCATGATGATTGACCCCAACCGGTATCTCCAACTCACGGCGTTGCACCAGCAGCCAGTGTCGTGTATCCCGGTAAGGCTCCAATTGTTTTCGTTTGGAAACGTTTTAAACGGAAATAAACGTTTAAATATCCGTTTAGTTTGGGCCCTGGGGTAAACAGTATATAAACGGTTTATAAATGGTTAAACGGTTGATTTTTTCGGGGCTCCTAGCTGTTTCTGCAACTCAGACTGCAAGTGCTTCCGTTTAGGGTTCAAAGCGGATCAATGAAGCCAAATCTGATCAATGCTGCGCTCTCTGTTTCACTCAGAGGAATGACCAAAGTAGTGGAAGTGGAAGTTAATTCAACTTCCACTCAGGCCGTTCAGTGGAAGTCGAAGTAACTTCCACTGCATCACTTCCACTGGCTCATGTCACGCCTCCCCCGCCTCTGCCGCCCACCCGTCCGCCCCAGGCACTGTCATGTGCACGTTGCCTTTGTATAAATTCGAATGCCACAGCCGCACGATTCGAACAAGCTGTATTCATTCAATTTTGTAGACGACTTTTCAGAATTCACACGTAACTATCAGACGCCAGTGGCATTTAAATATCACTTAGAGACCCGTACTTCACTGTAATGTGAAGGTAAGTCGTTCAACAAAAAGGCTCGTGTATGGGTGGCAAGAAAGTTGGTGGCATCGTCGAATACCTGATTACGCCGTGGGAGAGAGAGAGAGAGAGAGGTTCGATTAACGGCGCAAACTACACTAGGTAATTAAGAAGCCGGCGTAGTAGGACTACACAATATAAATAATAACGAATGATATGTAGGATATCGTTTGGCGGTGGGTTCTGCGTAGCGTTCGAAGGATCCAATCGGCGGTTTTAGTCTGCGATGTGGACGCGTCGTGAGTCTCGGGTAGAAAAGTATAGGGTGACCTTGGAGTAAGTAAAGCATAGGTAGATCATAGAAAAGAAAGGGAAAGAGAGCGCATAATGGCCAGTGTGGTATCTTGTGAATCTGACCCCGAGAGAGTCATTGGAGGTTAAGTTAACCTCCGGCGCGACGTGTGCGTGGCGGTGTCGGCGTCTTGCCGTCTTCTTCGATCATTCATCCCCGTCCTCGGTCTCCTCTCCGTCGGCCCCGTATCCCCGGTCCGATCCTCCGTCCCCTCCGTTCGATCCATCGTCGTCGTCTTCTTCCGCCAGTAAAGGCTCTGTGGCCCGGGGTCGGCCCGTCTTCGTGAACGCGCCTGTCTTCTCGAGAAACAACGCCAGTGCTCGCAGGCCCTTCTCCGTGCCCAGAATCTCGGGCATGGAGATCTCTTTTGATGCTTCCTCCAATATGTCCCGGTGCCACGCGTAGGTCTCGCACTCCCGCAAGATGTGCACCCGCGTCTGGAAAGCTTCTCCGCACGGGCACGCAACGGGTTCTGAAGGGACAAATTTTGCGTAGTACTCACCTATGAAAGCGTGTCCCGTCCTGCATTGGACTAGTCTTCCATAGACTTCCCTCTTGGTGCCCGTGAGGTGAGCTTTGGGCTTCCATGCTGGCGGGAAACGGTCTGCGGGACCAAACCTGCCCGTCGGGTACGTTTTCTTCCATTTTTCTGTCCATTTCACCAGGGCTTTGTCCTTGGCGGCGCGTTTCGCGTGCGTGAGCGTCGTGAGCTCGTCCGTGCACCACGTCTCCGCCGCTGCTTTTGCTAGCTCGTCCGCTCGTTCGTTCCCCTTTATGTCCTCGTGTCCCGGGGACCAGTCGATGTCGATCGTGTTCGCAGGGTCGCGGTCGAGGAAGATCTCTGCGTATCGGCGGAAACGCTGGGCGTGAGCTTGGCCCGCTGCGGGCTTCGGGTCAAAAATCGCCGCGAGCGCCGCTGTGTTATCAGCAAAGAAATGGATGTGTTTAACATCTGGGTGCATGTTAGCGTATTGCAGGGCGTCGCTCGCCGCCCACGCGAGCCCTGCCATCTCCGCGTCGTACACCTCCGACTTGGAACCCATCGGGCCTACCCTGGTGATGATTTCCTCGCCGAGGCGGTATCCGGCTACTGCGTAGCCCACGTTGCGCTTGCGGGCCTCTTTGTCCTCGAGCAGCGAGCCGTCCGAGTACATCAGAAGATGTTCGGGCCGTTTCTCCAGTTCGGCGATTTTCGCGTCGTGGACTTCGGCCGCTTCGCTCTTCTCTATGTGGGTGTCGTTCGCGTTGATAGATACCCGGTTGCCGAAGTCGCGCGCTACTTTCCGCCACGGCGCGGAGCGGAAGGGATAGACCTTCTCGCCTCTCTCCGGGTGGTATGTTGACGCGGCGAGTTGGAGAAGTCGCGTGGTCTTCGGGGGTTTCTTGCGGTTGCGGTTAACGCGTTTGTGCGATGGAAGTGGAGGTGGAGCGGCAGGTGGCTCCCCATCGCGCCAGTCGCTCGACAGCCGCTGGATGACGGGGTTCCGGTTTCCCAGGCGGTGGAGACGCGTCGCGTATCTCTCCCGTATGAGGTCCAGCGTGTGCGCGACTGGCGGGATGCTCGCCTCGAGCTCAAGCGCTCGGATGGGTGTTGTACGGAATGTTGCGGTGATATGGCGGAGCGCCTGGTTCTGGACCCTGCCAATCAACTCGGCATGTTTTTGTTTTCCTGTCCACCACACTGGACAGGCGTACGTGAGAACTGGCAGCACACGTCCTGTACAGTGTTCTTAGGTGCTCCTGCGACAGCCCCTTCACCGTGTTAGCCAGCATGCGCGAGCCGTTTACCTTGGAACACGCCCGGTCCGCCAAGCTGCGGACGTGGGGGTCAAACGTTAGCTTACGGTCGAAGAGGACTCCCAACCACTTCAGCGTGGGACCCGCCTCTATGACGACCTCCGTCCCGTCGTCGTTCTCGAGGTGGAATTTTGGGGACTCGCCGTTGTCGTGTCTCCACGAATGGTGCATGACTTCAGTTTTGTCTGGCGCCGCTGACATTCCGACCTTTTTCAGCCACTTCTGTACGAAAGTGAAGAGACGGGTCAGCAAGTAAACATTCGTTTTCAAAGATTTCGACGACTGCAAGAGCTTGCCATCGTCCACGTAGAACTTCAGGTTCGGCGCAGTTGAAAGTGGTGCAGCGGTGCATTTCATACTCTTCCTAAACCTCCATGGTCGCGCCTAGCAAAAGAGTCAAAACAATCACACCGGTGATTGCCAATTATCGGCACACCGGGCGTTCAACTCTAAAGCCAAGGTATCATATTAAATATCAGCCCGACCGAAGCCGAATCTGATTCCGCGAGTTTCAGTCCCACAATCAGCCGAGGACCGAGTCTCATTCCGATACGCCTACTTTCAGATAGAACGTCCAGCGTGCCGAAATTTGGCAATCTTACTGATGGGTGTATGTCCTTTGTTCCTATTTTGTTCGCTCTTTTTCTCGGCATGCATGGTTGAGGTTCCCAACTTCCGGGGTGCCGGACGTTCTATCTGAAACTCAGGATATCAGAATGACACTCGGTTTTCAACCGGTTGTGGGACTGAAACTCACAGAATTAGATCCGCTATCAGGCCGGCTGATATTTAATCTGATGTCCTATCTTTCGAGTTGAAAATCCGGGACGCCGAAAATTGGCAATCACCAGTGTGAATGTCTGTTCCTGACCAAATTTTTGGATGGGGACGAGCCTGCTGTAAATCGTTGATGCGCGATTTTTTGCTTACCATTGTTTACTGATTGATCTTCGGCGACCAACGCTACGTATTGACGTTATCTGCCAACGCTCGTCCTCTATTGTTTCCAACGGCCGTAGCCGGGCGAATTTCACAGTAACACTCGCCATCCCTCTGTCATGACTTCTCCAGCTCCTTATGTTCCCCGGATCTTTGTCCAGCCGCTATCGACTACAGATGTTGTTGCTCGAGTGTTTGTCTCACCCAATTGGGAGCCGGTGCAGACGCTTGCGATCCAAGTTTATAAACATTTAGCGTCGTCACCACACGCTCTTCAGTCGATCCTTGCCACACTTACTACGACATGCGCTACGTCTAGTGCCGCCAGCGCCGCTTTTACCGCCAATTTTCCGGCTGAAACCGCTCCCACCTTGGCGATGGTGCAGTCCTACTTCATGAACTCACCGCCTGATATCATTGTGGCCCCGCTCGACAACGATACCGCGGACTCTGTGGAATGGGGATATGTTGCAAGGGGGACGTCACAGGATGCCATACGAAATGAGCTTTTCGTTGACTCGAAGTTGACGAGCGCCCTCGTTTCGGTTTACGACCCAACCGTATGTATGAAATATCTTTCCCTCTATGATATGCTCACACTGGTATTCACAGTCACGCTCCCCCGAGGCCACGTCTATACATCTAAATTTATTGCGTTTTCTCTGGGTTGTAACCGTCTTCCACGAGCTCCAACACTGCTTGATGAAGCACTTTTTCTCTGCAAACTTCATAACCCCACTCTCCTGCACTCCTGGGAGCGCTGACGGCCAAGGAAATGGAGAGGCAGGCCATCGGTTTGAAACATTATACTTCGGCTTTATAACCGTCGCGGAATGGGATTCTACCTTGTCAGCGAACACCAAGGGGAGGATGTGGGAAATTAAGAAGGTGTTGGCCCATAAAGGCGGAGTTGATCATCAACTATGTAAGTCTGTGCTACCAATTGTCTGATCACTTTTGGATCACTCCCGCTTATATTGCACGTAGCGAATGAAGCCATCAACAATATGCTCCAATCACTCTCCACAAAAAAGATGACTTTACCGGATCTCACCATTCTCCCCACCTCCCCTCGTTCTCCAGGCTGTATACGCCGTCGACTCTACAAGGCACCAACAGTACCGATTCCCATCACCACAGTAAACATGCGCGCAACAGTAGGACTTGGAATTGGTACAGTCAAGAGAACCTGAGGTACTTACTACATCTCTGATGTTGGACCTATTATACTGACTGAGCTTTGGCAGCCCCATCCGCCCCTGCCTTTTTTCTTCCTTCATTTCAAATTTTTCATCTGTAATTCTTCCGAATAAATAAAATGAAAGAATTCCGCTAGTCGACTTTGCTCTGGGGCCTGTAAAAAAAGAGGGGTTCCAGTAACTTTAGAAAGGGTTTTTTATATCAAAAATTGTAATCCACAACACATCATAAGAGCAGAAAACTTTTGGTTCGTTAAAAAATAGATTGTACATACTTACCCATTGTTTGGTTCAGAAGCCGGGACCCCTGAAACAAACAATCTCTCCTTAAGTTGACCGCAGCCGGCGGTTTCCAAATTGGGTCGCTATCGTTTGTTCCTGTTTAGATGTTCTTCGACCTGAATTTCTGGTTTCTCGTTCTTTTGCCTCCTGCCAGCTGTAACATTAATGCAGTTCAGAGTCAAATATCACTTGCCGACTCCGTGGATGATTGGAACCTGAACGCATTGCCGAACCCTAATGCTACCGGCCATCTCGTATTCGACACCGTCAGCTCCCTCCTTCAGCACTGGCCGAACACCAGATACCACAGCGGTTTGTGCACCTCAATAGAATCTGAGTTCAAGTGTAACTGCTACTTGAAGGTCATACTATTGTCCCTGGCACAATTCCAACGGGCACGCTGCTGTACCACGGCAGGAACGACCCCGATGTTCCAGCCGCGCGTGAATGGGTCTCGACCGACAGTGAATTTGCGCGTGTCTTCTGCGTCGAGCCAGAAAACTGTTGGTTCCTAACTCTTGTCACGACTCGCCCGCTGCGCGTGTTATATTTCGATGGAAGCAGCGCAACGAAAATACCCGATGGACCGATGGACGTGCAGGATCTGCTCTCTTGGGGCGCGGTGATCCCGGAACGTGCGACTGTAGCTTGGGATTACGAGCGTCTTCACCGGCTGTGCGATCTGGCGGACACGCTCGGAATCGACGCGTACGTAAGGCGAGTCGGGCTCGTTTGCGCTTGGGTCTCAGTTAAATAACCCACGCGATTTAGAATGCAGCTGAATTTGTCTGTTTCACCTTCTTCTCTTCCCATGACTCTTGCTAATTGTATGTTAGTGAGATTATGCTATGTAACTTCATGGAAGGTGTGCAAATCCAGACACTTTCTAGACTGGAAGACGAGGAGCGCCTCCCGCATCACGCGTACTCGTTCATCCATTCCAGCGCATGGCATGACCACTACCCTGGCGAAACGCGTATCCACCTTGATCTTACGCATTTAATTTCCCTATACGACGTCGCGCTTGCGCCGAGCCTCGTTTCCCGCCGATACGGGCAGGCGCGGCGCGACAACCGCGTGCTTGGGATCGACGCGCGTGATACAGCCGCAGTTCTGGCGCGCGTGCGGGAGATTCCCTTCAATTCAATTCCCTCCGCAAGCGGGATCGACTGGCGCACGCTGTTCCAGGTCATCCGTGACCGTTACGCGACGCGCCTCGAGGTGCTGCAGAGTATCCTTCTCGAAGATGCCACTCCAGAACGCGCGTTTGTCCTCGTCCGGACGGCGCTCGCGCCGTACCGCGTGCATGCGGCGGTCCCGCCGCCCACAGGGTCCAACACCACTTGGGCGGCGCCGGTTTTTCAGCTGTGCGCAAGCGCGCACACGCTGTTCGTCCAGTCAATCCAGCCTAAACTCACCGCGTCAGAGCGCTTATTACTGGCCGCTGCGCAAGCGACGTCGCGCGAGATTTGCCGCACGCTCGTGAGGATGTGGGCCGAGGGTGTCCTTGCACTCCGCGATCCCGCGACATTGTCCAGTTCCCTGACACCGAAATGGAGGGCGGATGTGGATCGGCTCATGGACTGGCTGGGCTGGGACGTGTGGGTGAAGTGCCGCCCAGCGTGTGCGTTCGATGTACGTGCCGTCGTTCAATCGCTCTTTTCTTAGTATTCTCACTGCCGCAACGCAGGAATCATGCTACCTCCCTGGCGCGCCGTTCCCCATGGGCGAGTGGAATACGTCGACACCGCGCTGTGTCCGGCTATTTGAGCCCTACTCTGTGGGCAGATAATATTACCAATTACATTTAACGAAGAGTAGAAAAGTTTCGGCTCTAGAAATTACAGAGCTTCGCTCGCAATAGAAATTGGTTCGTTCAAAATAGATTGTGTTGTTTGGTTCAGAAGCCGGGACCCCCTGAGACAAATAATCTCTCGCTTCACTTCAACCTGGACATTCTGTACAAGCGCTGTACAAAGTGCCCACTGCACAGCACACGACCTCACCTGAATATCTTTCCCATATAGCAATTTCTTGGCCGCGTAATTTAACCCTCCACATAAAGTCACCGGTCACCATACTGTACCCAGTTGAATCCAAGTTATATCAAATCGGAGAATACTTATCCTCTGTTTCACATTTACACTTGGGTCGAGTACATCTCTTGTGTGGGTGGCAGCTGAGACAAAGGAAAAGTCAGTTCTATTCATACGATCGATCTCATCATGCTTATTGTTCTCGAACGCCTCTTGAATCTGTCATTCAGCTCGTCTCTCTTTCCATCGCTTCCACCATGCGCCCAGTACCAACAGACTCCTTCCCGACGTCTACAACCTCTGACCAGGCTGAGACGGAGAAAGTTCTGCTTGAGCATCTGCCCACAGACGATAATAATGCGGCCCCAACTCTACAGAAGAATGCGCATATGCAATTCCTCATTCGCAACATTGTGCAAGGCTTTCCTGCACGGTACACCAGCCAGGACGCGAGTCAGTCATGGCTGATGTACTGGACTCTGCAAGCTTTCAGTGTCCTGCAAGTTGGTTGGATCCCGGCAACAAGCAGAAGTGAGCACTTTCGGCGTTCATACATACTTGGACAATGGCCGATCTCTCGCCTCACCAGAGCAATTGAGACGATAATGGCTTCGCAGCATCCAGACGGCGGCTTTGGCGGTGGTCCGAAACAAGCGCCACACCTGCTTCCCACGTACGCGTCGGTGTGCGCGTTGGCTATTGTCGGAAAGCCCGGTGAAGGCGGCGGATGGGACCAGATCGACCGGTGAGTATGACCAGTACTCCTTCGAAGGAATACCCGTGCTAACTTCCAAAAAAAGAAGAAGATGTACAACTTTTTCATGTCTCTGAAGCAACCAGATGGATCGTTTTTGGTCGCGCACCACTCCGAGGTCGACGTTCGGTATGTTTATATCTCCTCTCTGTCCCCTGCAACGACTCAACGGAAGTGGATCCATTTCAGCGGAATCTATTGTCTTCTCGTTACCGCCACCCTCCTTGACATTATTACTCCCGAATTGGTCGAAGGCACTGCTGGCTTCGTCGCCTCCTGCCAGACATACGAGGGTGGCTTTTCCTCGCTTCGCAGCCGTATTACGCACCTGCGTCTTCTCCAGGCGCACCGCCTGTGCTCCTAGAATCCCCGCGCCCTCCGCTCGGCGAGGCGCACGGTGGGTACACATTCTGCTCCTTGGCTTCGTGGGTGATACTGCAACCCTTCCTTTCCTCATCCTCGTCTCCATCGGAGCCCAAGATCAACAAAAAGTCTCTTTTACGTTGGCTGGCGCAGATGCAAGGCGCCCCCATTGAGCTGGGTGGCTTCAAAGGCCGTACGAACAAACTCGTTGATGGCTGCTACTCGTGGTGGGTCGGAGGTTCATTTACTCTGCTGGAATCGTTAGGAATTACCCCCGCCGCTGTCCCGGCCGTTCCTGCGGAGAAACAGGAAGGACAGGCAGCGAAGGAAGGCGACTGGGACGACATCGATGGTATGTTCTCCCCATGTCAATGGGGCCGTACCCACTCATACACGACTAGATTCTCTCATGAACCGCAAGGCTTTGCAAGAATACATTCTGTACGCCGGACAACATCCTGCCGGGGACTGCGGGACAAGCCTCCGAAGTAGGTGCCGTGTCAATTATGATAGACGGTTCTTGAATTCTGTATTACAGGCACGCAGACGCATATCACACGCTGTACTGTCTCGCCGGCCTGTCTTCCGCTCACACAAGGTGATTCCTTCTCCTGCAAGGCGGAAGGAGCTCCTTGATTCTTGGACAGGTATGCTCCCTATCATTCCCGAGTGCGCGTCTAACTTTTGAGCTACAGCGGGTGCCGAATCGACGAATGACGAGCTCCGGAAGCGTGTCTTCGTGGCCGCGCTCTGCTACTCCGAGGAAGAGGGCACAGAGACCATCGTCGGCGGCCAGATTAACCGCGTGGTTTGTCCCTTCATTGTTTAATCGCAATTCGAGTCCTTAACACGCACCCTCAGAACGCAACCCATCCTCTCTTCAATTTGACCATCACACATACGGAGGCGATGATGGCCCACTTTTATGGGCAAACAGTGCCGCCTCGGATATCCAAGCCGGCGGCGGCGGCAAAGACGTGAGCTTGTGAACGAACATTGTACCGAATCCCATGTATTATTGACCTCTTCGATTTCTTTTACTGTACTTTGTACTTGAACCATGGAATGTTTGTTACGTGCACTCTGCTAAGTACCCTTTGGATGAGTAAAATTGCAAGCCGGCAAGTACTGTCCCTATATTCAGCGACTTTCTCGCCCAAAAATCGCGCAATATCAAAGTAAACGATTTACATAGAAGTACACTGAGTATTATACTACAATCGAAGAAAAAGAGAGCCACGTCTCAAATATCAAACGCCGAGCTCTTCCAACCTGGGTTGTTTCTCTCCATCGCAGACTTTTCGTCGACACTGCGCTGGAAAGACTGCACTTGCTCCTTCCCCTGCCCAGCTAAACCGTGGAACTGCTTCTTCATGTCCGTTGCATCCTGCGGTGAGCCGGCTTGTCCCTGGACGCCTGGAGTGTCTGCGCGTTCCGTTTCTCCAAACTCTCCGACCCTGTCCCCATCGGCCCACGCTTCTCCCCGCCCAAGACCTGAGGCTCGGCGCCCATCGCGAACTTCGCCCCGTCCTGCGTGTCCTCCTCGAGTACCACCCCGTACCGGTCGCCCGCAATCCCCAGGAGCGCTCGCGAATTAATCGCCCAATCTCGGACCAAACCGCCGCTGCAACTGCCGCGCCACGCCCAGCACCTGCATCCGAAAACACCTCCGCGCGCCGCCCCACATCCCATGCCAGTCCGTCCAGCCCATCCAGTACCACGCGCAACTGCTCTGCCAACGACCGCCCCAGCGCTTGGCGGAAACGTTTGTTGAAGATCGGCTTGAAGAGCGTGAGCGCCACTGCATGGTTGCTTTCGCGCACCTTGAGCTTGACGTCGTCCGTGATCTGCACAGTCAACCGTTCGATGCGATGGTACCCGCGCTTCGCCTCGCGTTCCTTCGCGGACTGGATGAGTCGGACTTTGATGTCGACGTCGACGCCCTGTGGCGGCATAGTCAGCGCGAGGAGCCCCGTGAATTCATTCGGCTTGAGTGGCACGGTCTTCTTGTCGTTATAGTAGAAAGAAACATCGTGCAGTGCAAGTTGGACCGCCTGCAGTCGAATGTGGGTGAATGTCCCGACGTTCGTGGTCGCCTCGGAGGTTTCTGATGTTTGAACGTCGAGGTCGGTGGTGTTGCGCACGAATATATGGGCCGGGTTCAGCGCAAAGGATGAGATGTCGAGATTCTCCAGGATAAGTTCAAGGTCATTGTCGGCGTACTCTGTGCGTGGGATAGGGACGTCCTTGAGCATCGAGAGCATACGCTAGAGTGGTGCTGTCAACATAAAATCCCGGCCCAAGGAAAGCTACACTAACCGGAGCGTACGCTGTGAAAAGATCGCGCCAGAACCATGCCTGCTGCTCCAACACTGCCTTTTCTCCCGCCTCCACAAGTCCACTCTGGACGTCCTTTCCCAGCTGCATGTACGCCGCCTGCATACGCTGGATGTCCGCATCCGCCACCAGCGCGGCTCCAAAAGTCTGGACCGCCTGCTCAACTCTGCCCAGGCTCGCCCCGCGTCCGTATCTGGCTGGAGGAGTGCACGACGCCGCTGCCGCAGATTGCGCCGGACATCTTCCGCTTCATCTGAGCTGGGGTACTCTGGGTCATCCAAGCTTCTGTGAGCATGCTCGAAAAACTTGTCGACCCAGGCTTTCACTTCGACCGAATCGCCACGTGTAGCGGAAGCGAAGCGTTGTACTTTGTTAAGAACATCGTCAACAGAGCTCTGTGGCTTGGCGAAGCGGTCGATTAAAGTTTTGAGCTCATTGAGCGCTTTGTGAATATGTTGGTCGGGCGAAGGATCCTCGATGAAAGTATCCAAGGTAAAGGACTGGTCGGAGGTGTCAAACGCCTTCGAAATCCACCGGTGAAGAGTGTCGAAGAGAGTGGAGAGGGCCGAATGGTAGGCTGGGTCTTTTTGAGCACGCTGACAGGCCTACGGCCGGTTAGAATGAATTTAATATCTGAGTGTATCACTGCAACCCACTTGGTAATATGAACGCCAAAGATGGACGTTAGCGCGGTCCGAGATGTCTTCGGTTTTTTGTTTGGCCGATTGATGTACACCAATAACACCAGAGCCGACCTCTTTCAGAGTGTCCATATTGTGCTCGAAGGCAATGCGAGTGTCCTGCTCCGCCTCGAGACGCTTCTTGTCGCGGCCGAGATTGTCGCGCTGGCCGTCCTGAACATCCTGCTCGACCTGCCGGAGGCTGTCTTCGCTTGGCTAGCCTGGTCCTGCACGACCTCCGCCGCGTCCGCAAGAGTGAGGCGAATGAAGGAAGCAAGGTCACCGGGCAGAAAGCCGCCATCGGAGGCGAAGTTGTGCCAGATGACAGAAAGGATGGTGCGGAGCGAGCTGCGGACGGTTTTATGTCGGAGGAGATCTTCTCTTTATCGACGATGTCGTTGGACGAGTTGATGACGGTATTGACGTCGGCTTCAGTGAGGTGCCAGATTGCCTCCTGCAGCAAATTGTCCTCTGAAAAAAAGGTTAGAAAATCGCAAATTTGGGACGGGCCACGCACGGTTTTTGTTAGAGTTGAGCAGCTGGTACGAGTCAAGAACCCCGCGAATATCATTGGCCAAGACACGGCCTTGGCCGCTCAAATTGTTCTCAGAAGGCTGAACGACGGAGTGCGTGAGCCACTCGATGAGCGCATTCAGCTGCTGAGTAGAGGGGAATTTTCCTGCGTCAAGCGCAGCAGTAATAGAGGCAATTTTTTCCATGACAGATGAGGGGCTTTTCGGTTTGAACTTGTCCCAATATATAGGAAACCAATTTGGGGTCGAATGAGCTCGTCATGACGTTATGGTGCACAGAATGGCGGTACTGCTAGGTAGCGCGTACATCATGTATGACGAGGAGAGGAAAGGCAGGTTTCGATTCGTCCATCCACACACCTCAATGTCGTGGACCATGACACTGTTGCGACTCCAGGAAACTTGAGAGTCTTGGAGTATGTCAGGCGACATGGTACTTTGCCAACTAAAAATTCTGGACAGTAGACTTGAAATATTCGAGTGTAGCTTGCGCGCGATAACCAGTCGGAGAACCGAAGCGAAGTGCGAGTTTGGCTTGGAAGAAAAAGAAAGACCTTGATCAATATACCCAAACAAACGCTATCGGCCAAATCAGGCAATTTACATAATTCGTACAGAAAACGCAGAAACGAGCTTTTGAAAGCCAGCACGTTCGGTGAGGGCTAAAGAGAGAACTCGCTTTCTTGGGAACTCATCGGCCTCACTCGCAAAAAAGATACAAAACTCGTGAATTGGTGATAAAAGTACATTGTTATCGTGTTATACTAAAGAGAATTGTGCCTCAGATATCGAATGCCTGACTTTTCCACCCCTTGCTTTTCCTCTCCGTTGCAGACTTCTCGTCGACGCTGATCTGGAAAGACCGCACCTGCCTCTTCCCCTCGCCGACCAAACCCTGCAAATGCTTCTTCACATCCTGCGCTCCCTGCTTCACCGCATTCTTCGCATCCTCCGGAGTCCCAGTCTCTCCTTGAACCGCCTGAACCGCCTGTCCGACCCGCTTCTCCAAACTCTCCGAGCCTGTTCCCATCGGTCCGCGCTGGTCTCCGCTCAAGATCTGCGGCTCAGCGCCCATCGCGAATTTCGCCCCACCCTTCTGATTCTCCTCAAGTACCACCCCTGTACCGGTCGCCCGCCACCCCGAGCTGCGCTCGCGGCTCAAGCGTCCAATCTCGGACCAAACCGCTGCCGCCAGTGATGCACCTCGTCCAACCCCCGCATCTTCGAAGACCTCCGCGCGCCGCGCCACATCCCACGCCACGCTGTCCATCCAATCCAGTCCCATGCGTAGCTGCTCCCCGAGCGAGCGTCCCAGTGCCTCGCGGAAGCGCATGTTAAAGATGGGCTTGAACAGCGAAAGCACGATAGCGTGGTTGCTTTCGCGCACGTCCAGCTCGACGTCGTCCGCAATCTGCACCGTCAACAGCTCGATGTGATGATACGCGCGCTTCGCCTCGCGTTCCTTGGCGGAAGGGATGAGGCGGATCTTGATGTCGATGTCGATACCTTGCGGCGGCATCTTGAGCGCAAGGAGTCCTGTGTATTCGCTCGGCGGGAGCGTCGCGGTCTTGTCCTTGTAATAGAAAGAAACATCCTGCAGCGCGAGTTGGACCGCCTGCAGGCGAATGTGCGTGAATGTTCCGACGCTCGTGGTCGCCGGAGCGGTTTCCGAAGTGCGCACGTCGACGTCGGTGATATTGCGCACGAAGATATGCGCCGGATTGAGTGCGAAGGAAGAGATGTCCAGGTTCTCGAGGACGAGGTCGATGTCGTTGTCAGCGTACTCCGTGCGCGGGATAGGAAGGTCTTTAAGCATCGAAAGCATACGCTGGAATGGAGGTTATCAACATGAGTCCACGCTGAAGGAAAGACACTAACCGGTGCATACACGGCGAACAGGTCGCGCCAGAACCATGCCGCCCGCTCCAGGACTGCCTGCACACCGGTCTCCGCCTCCTCTCCTGCCTCGACGAGTCCACGCTCAGCGTCCTCTCCCAGCTGAACGTGCGCCGCGCGGACACGCTGAATGTCCCCATCCGCCACCAACGCCGCTCCAAATGTCTGTGCCGTCTCCTTCAACTCGGTCCAGGTCCGCCCCGCGTCTGTATCTGCGTCCAGCAGCGTACGGCCCCGCTTGCGCAGATCGCGCCGTACAGCGCGCGCCTCTTCTGAGCGAGGGTACTCGGGGTCTTCCAAGCTTTTGTGAGCATGCTTGAAGAACTTGTCGACCCAAGCCTTCACTTCAACCGAATCACCGCGTGCAGCTGAAACGAAACGCTGTGCTTTGTTAAGAACATCGTCGACGGAGCTTTGTGGCTTGGCGAAGCGGTCGAGTAAAGTTTTGAGCTCATTGAGCGCTTTATGGATATGTTTTTCAGGCGAGGAATCCTCGATCAGAGAGTCCAAGGTGAAGGATTGGTCGGAGGCAGTGTCAAACGCCTTCGAAACCCACTTGTGGAGAGTGTCGAAGAGCGTGGAAAGGGCCGAACGGTAGGCTGGGTCTTTTTGAGCACGTTCGCAGGCCTACATCAAAAGCGGACGCTTAGCAAAAGACTGTACTGTGGACTGCAACGCGTACCTTGTAATATGCACGCTGGAGGCGCGCGGTGGTACGATCCGAGACATCCTCGGTTTTCTCTTTGGCCGACTGGCCTGCGCCAATAACACCCGAGCCGGCATCTTTCAGAGTGTCCATGCCGTGCTCGAATGCCACGCGCACGTCCTTCTCTTCCTCGAGACGCTGTTTGTCGCGGCCTAGATTGTCGCGCTGGCCGTCCTGCACTTCTTGCTCGACCTCCCGGAGGCCGTCCTTGGCACGGCTCGCCTGGTCCTGGACAACTTCTGCCACATCTGCAAGAGAAAGACGGGCGAAAGAGGCGAAGTCGCTGAAAAGGAAGCTGCCCTCTGAGGAGAGGCTTTGCCAGACGATTGAGAGGATCGTGCTGAGCGAGCTCCGAACGGCGTCAAGATCCGAGGAGACCTCCTTCTTGTTGACGACGTCGCTGGACGAGTCAATGGCAGTGTTGATTTCACCTTCGTTGAGGTGCCAGATGGCATCCTGGAGCAAATTGTCTCTAAAAATCGTCAGAACATTGAGATGAACGTAGGCGGTGGACCCAACTGTTTTTGTTCGAGTTAAGGGACTTGTACGAGTCAAGAACCTTGCGGATATCGTTGGCCAAGACGCGACCCTGGCCGCTCAAACTGTCCTCCGATGGCTGAACGGCGGGGATTGCCGAACGCGTGAGCCAGTCGATGAGTGCATTGAGCTGCTCGGTGGAGGGAATCTTGCCGGCGTCAAGTGCAGCAGTGATAGAAGCTATTTTTTCCATAGTAGATGGGGATTTTAAAACTCGAAAAATTATTGGCCCCATATATACTCGAAACCAATGAGCTAGCCATGACGTCGTGGTGCGGAATGGTGAAAGGGGTAGTGTTCTCATGCATGACGAGACGCGAACGCGGAAGAGAGTGGAAGTTTAGATCCGTTCCATTGCAGCGGAGTAAACTGAGACGGTGCGGTCATTCGCGGATTGGGGGGTCGGACTCGCACTCGGAATGTTGACTCGGCGGCGGCATGGCGGGTAGTGGAGTTGAATATGTTTTACATGCATATGTATGGCTTGAGATATAAGCATATCGCCTGGGGCTGAGTTGAGCGCAACTGGAGCGGAACACGGGTGAAAAGTTCAGTTCGATCAAAGGTCTTGATCATCACACACAAACAACCGCTCACGGACAAATCGGGTAATTATGGATTTACTTCGAAGGCATTTCCGTCGCCTTCGGAGGCCTCAGCATGTATACACGACGAAACAGAAAAAAATCATGATCCCGGGTTTTGTCAACACTGGCACCCGATCAAGTGTCAATTAACTTACAGAGCTGTTCACTCATGATCACCACTCGCACCACATCCATAGGAACTGTGCAGACCTGCGCACAATTGAGTATACCTCTTAGTTGTCTCCAGAAATATGAAACACTTCTATCGGTTTTCTTTTAGCTGAATTCAAACAAAAATTAAGGATATGGCACATATTTTATAACCACCTAATTTTCGGGGAACTGACAAAATAGGCTGTGAATCACTCGTGCCGGTTTCAAGCTCAGTTTATTTCGTGCCTCCAATCTCGCACAATGAAAATGAACACATAGAGTGCTATGATATCCAGCTGAGGCTTTCACTGCTGCTTATTCCCCGTAGCTGCCTCACCTGTTAGAAATAGGTCCAGGAAGTCCAGTGAGAAAACCATGAGTACACTGAACATAGTCCACACTTGGGACTGCAGGAGTCTGCATCCACGTCCCGTCTAGATGAAAGAATGTTGTCTAGAGAGCCCAGATGCATGGAGCCAGCATCAAAATGTGATAGGAGAATTGTAAAACATAGCCCCTTATCATACCATTGAACTTCTCTGCTCAGCTCGATTCCTTCCGCCAATGAGTTTAATCAACTTGCAAGGGCTGGATGATTCTCAAAGATGAACAAGATAGAATGACTCATATATGGCCCCGTGCTGGCTACCCATCTTACACATCATCATCCTTGGCATCTTCCATTAAATTCCTACTGTTCACAACCTCCATGCATGGCTCTGTACATACCTGCTTGGGCACAGTTCCTGATAGGTCCTGCACCAGTACACCTATCTATAAGCATGTGCGGCGCCGTAACCACTTAGCCAAGTGGGCGATTTCTGGCCAGGAAATCTCTGCCAACACCTTGTGCAGGGTGTCTGGACCAGTACACCTATCCAAAAGCATGTGCGGCGCCATAACCACTTAGCCAAGTGGGCGATTTCTGGCCAGGAAATCTCTGCCAACACCTTGTGCAGGGTGTCTGGACCAGTACACCTATCCAAAAGCATGTGCGGCGTAACCACTTAGCCAAGTGGGCCATCTCTGGTCAGGAAATCTCTGGTGACACCTTGTGCAGGGTGTCCTATTGCACACCTGAAGGACACACAACAGAGTTGTGTGAGGACAATTCGGAAGAACCTGCACCAACCACAGTGAGCAAGCTGCCTGCATGTTTACCTACGAACAACATATTACACGCTGAGAACTTCACTGCACTATTCAGCTAATGGCCCAGCAGTCTTTCACACACTTTCCTTCTGCCTTTTAACCTGGGTGTCAGTCAAACACAGAACCTGATCCACATCCTAAACCAATTGGACCTACCTGTCAAGGGCCACTATCAAGTGCCCCAATTTTATCTTGCACCAGTCAGATGGTGAGATGCTTGGCTTTAACTTCATTTTCATCTGCACCACCAGGATATAATCCTGGGGCTCCTCATGAACAAGGGCATCAAGTTATGCTATACAACACATCTGTGATGCTTGAAAGGATGGCTGACGGTAGATTTTGAAATAAAAAGCATCCTCTTGAGAGTGCTGACAAGGTCCTGACTCAAACAGGATTCTGCTTCAGATTCTAAAATTCTACAGGGACTCTGATATGTAACTTTCCAAAAAAAAAAATCCAGAATTTTTTATGTAATGCCCTTCCTATGTCTGCAGATTCAGAACTTGAATATTTCTAACAAAGATTCTCCAAGGCCTTGGTATGTTGTCAAACAGCAACAGGCTCCTTATCATACAGACAGAACACTTCTCAGTTTCAAACTTCCTGAGCTCAATATATGTTGATTTGAGCATGCTCCCTTCTGAGGCTGTACATACAAGCAGAGTGAGTGACAACAAAGGGTGTTGAACAAATCCAAAAGTGGCTGAGACCCACTACACTTGGGAGTGAGCATTTCATCTGCAGAAGACTTGTCAGATGGCTGTGTCCCCAAATACCAAAATGACTGATTGTTTAGTGCCTGTGGCACCAAATATCTATGCTAATACAGGGAGTCGCAAATTCCTTGAGGCCTTGACATGTTTTCCTCCACTGTATTGCATCAATTTCCTCTCAGCTCTGATTTTTCAGATAGCATCAACAAATCGCTACTCCAATTAACATCGGTGAGCAGATTGGGATTTGCCAACCCCAGGTCACAAAAGGTGTTCCCAGCAAGCCATGTTGCAGGCTTATAAAACACGGGCCTTAACCCTGATACCAGTTCTCTCAAAAGAGGCATAGTTATAGCAAGTTTAATTTATGGAAGAACTAATTTGAATACAGTTGATTTTTTCAAAATCTGAAGACATCCACTGACACAGTGTGTGATCTGAAGAGGAGCATACAGCGTGTATCAAGGATTGAGAAAAAATGGTATCAAATGTTTGATGCAAGTTGTTTGTGGTATGCTTCCTGCAATTGTGTACATTTAATTGGTCACCCAACGTAACTGATTTTTTATACAATGCTAGGAAATTAAATTTGGGGTACTCACACCCAAATTCTTTCCATGCATCATCCAGGTCATGCCAAAAGGGAGTCAAATTAATATTGTCCCAAACTGAGTTATAGGTGAGCTTAAGGACATGGATTTCAGGGCCATTGTAAGTGTCAACTGCTGGTTTGAGCGTATTAGGGTGCTTCACCTTGTAGTCCACCTCTGCAATAGCAGCTCAGAGCCAGCATGCTGGATATCCTCATGCTGTGAGGCTGGTGCTTGTGCTATGCCCTGCACTGTAAGGCTTCAGGAGCACTCACGAAGGGGTATCCGTCGTACGTTTGCCCTGGCGGGATGATTGAGCCTTATATTGTGTGAAGGACCCTCGTTAGACGGTCTAGCTCTTCAAGAGACTACCAGGAGACAAATATTCGTACTCTCTGAGTTGTAGACTCTCTAGAACCCTCGAATATTCAAGGGAACTGAGCGTAGGGTCTTATCGTGATCAGGCGTGAAGTAAGTCGTATAAGTCGTAAATGTGCAATATGGTCGCCTAGTGCCTAGTGCGTATGCCAGGCTAGGCGATATACCGTAGTCCTTGCCTCTATCAGAGACCTGGAGTAACTCGACAGGAATTGGAAAGGCGATGGACAAGGTGGTTTGTGGTAAAAGTAAGATAAGATCACATGATACATGAGCACATGACTTGTAGCTAAAGAGTACGCAAAATGTAAGTAAAATATGCAAATAATCCCTTACAGAGCCCCCCACTCTGTAGCTGCAAGAACACTAGATGTGCGAAGGGAGGGAATGGCGGGAAATGAAAAGTGACAAATGAGGAAAAAGGAAAAGAAAAATTTTCGCACTGCTTTCCTTCTTCCAGTCATCTCCATCTCCGCCTCCACGGGCCACTTGGTGTCCGCTCCATCTCCTTCTCCATTACCTCTCCGAATCCACTCTGTCGCGTGGTCGCTACGCTCCCATACCATACCAGACCATAACCAATCCTACTCTCACTGCGCTCCCTGAACCCATACCATACCATACCCTACCTGCCCCCCACGAAAGTAGCCACTTGCAACGATTGAGCGAGAGTGGGTAATTTCGGAACCCATCCAAAAGCCATTAGATAAGCCCTCAATTGTAAATGAATGAGCCTGGGGTGATTCTAGTGTTGGGCACGGGTACGGGTTCGGGTCTGGAAGCAGCGACCCGGACCCGAACCCGGGAAAACCCGCACCTGCACCCGCGGGTTCACAGGTCTCTACGGGTTGCGGATCAAAGGTGATCTGAGCACTCGGCAAGCACCAGCAGGCTCCCAGATATAGCCTAGGACATTACTGTTACTACGACCGGTAACTGGTTTGTCTTACTAGAAATGGAATCCATTCACCTGTCTGGCTTGTACAATTATTTTTTCAAGCTTATCTGCGGGATTCAGTGGTATTTTGTAAGAAATCGGCATAGAGTAGTAATTTGAGTATTGTGGGGTGTTTCTCGGGCCATGAAAAGCCCTCAGAATATGCTTGAAATATATATTTGGGGCGTACCCGTGAAAACCCGCGGGCTTGCGGGTCTGACTGGGCAATAACCCGTGACCCATACCCGGCCGACCCGACCTGCAATACCGCGGGTTTTACCTGGACCCGCACCCAACACTAGGTGATTCAGGGAGTTGGGTAGCGGTGGGAAAGATGTGGGAAGCAGTCAGAGACTTGAAAACAGATACGGCACCATTTGACCATGGGAATCAAGCTGAAATGAATAACCAATGAACTCATCTTGCGGGGACTATTGCTGACGATGATGTCCCCGTTAAGGCTGCGCACTTGAAGTAGTCCAATGAAGTCCTGCCCTTGCCGGGGTGGACAAGCAGCCAGAACGACGATTGAGGGAGTACCGAGGAGGAATCCACGCCTGGATGGCCACATGGTGTAGAAATGTATGAAAGCCCAAAGAATTTTGAAGTCCAGTTGGTAATGGGCCTCGGGACGTTACGAATCGAGCCCTCGTGTTCCGTTGCTCGATAAAAACCCGGTGGATCTCCTAGGTACATCCTGAAAAATCCACGTGCACTGAAAAGTGCAAAGACTTCAGGCGCTGCCAGTGAGAGGAGCACGGGTGTTGGAGATTCCTTGCGAGTGTGCCGAGACGCACCCTTCAACTCAATGCGAGAGGTTTCGGATTGTTGAGAGTCCGTTGGAGAAAATATCGCACGGAGAAAAAAAAAGGTTAATGAATGTATAGATGTTGAAATTTTTTGAAGGGACTCGCCTTGCGGGGGCCATCGCATATGATGAGGCCCCTGTTGAGGCTTCGCATTTGAAAGCGTTGCCATAAAGTTCTGTCCTTGTATCACAACCAAAATCCGGAAAGTAGGACAACCAATCTGTATGCATCGGCGGCCTAGGATGAAAGCCATTGGGTGGAGGATAGCTCGTTGATATATTCGGGTCCAGCTTGTCCCAAAGGTTTGTGCGAAACAGCCGAGAGGAGAGGCCCGGGCACCTGCGCGAGGACTCCGAATTCAAAAGCGGACGCAGACACAATGGGATAACCTGGCCAGCAAAGCCAGGGCCGAGAGGATGAACAACAAGCATTGCATGCGTATGATTATTTGCAGCCCCGGGCCACCCTGCCATTATATGTTCTTTCAGCCCGACTCACTGGAAATCCTCTCGTATTCTGCCTGCGAGACTTCGAAGGAGGATTATTGAACAAAGGAATGCGGAAGAAATGAACAGAGAATATTGCGAGCACCCGAGCCAGAAGATCCAAAGACTTGTTCAAAGAGGCAAGTAGTGGTTGTTTGGTTCTGAGGCCGATACCCTTTGGAACCAAACACTTCCTTTTCTGCTTCATCCACTTCGATGCTACTTGCCACCAAGGCCGCCACACCGCAGTACGACGCAAACGGCGTCGACGAAACTCCATCTCGACGTCTTCTTGAGCCTCAAGAGCTTCGAATGGGCCCCCAATTGTCTGGGCAATTTGCACCCGCTCATCTTGGCAAAAGCATTGCTGCGTGTCGAATCCGGATGTTACGGCGTGCGGGAGCAATACAGACGTGACCAATTTATGTTTCCATTTGGTCGGAAGGCAAAAAGGTAACAGAATCCAAACTTTGTGAGGTCCAATCTGAAAAAGAGGCAGAAAATGCGAAAATTGTAAATCCGTATCTCGGTATATGGGGCCTCGAAACGCTCCGAATCGAGCCGTTCTCGAGGTTGAGTTGCCGTGACGATGATAGGACCGAGTGAAACTTCAAGGTATGTCCCCGAAATTCCACAGAATAGATTGACTCTGAATTTCTTGTGAATTCAGACGCGTTCACGCGCGCCCGTGCCTCTGGGTTAACGAATCCGGTGCCGTTCCAATCCCTTCCTGCGCCCAATGGGATGCACGGCGCGTTTTCCTCGCACATGATGTACACGAGGTGAGAACCGGTGCTTGTCCGTATGATTGAGCTAACGAGCCCAAAAACCAAAAGATATGTTGCCTAAGGAGAGAAGACCGAGGGAGGAGAAGGAACCGGGGTTGGAGTCAGCGCAAGGGCATCGCGAATCAAGCGGGAAGGCCATCTCGAGGTGTGTGATTCAGATGGTGGGGCGAGTGTCTCGATCCTCAATGAAACCTCAAGCCCCCCAAGCTCGACCGAAGCCTTGTTGAAGAGACCGGACTCGGAAGCGAAGGGCTCTGGTGATGCCGTAGGCTAGTCTGTCCTTGCATTTGCAAACATCGAGACTGACTCTTCTCGGACAGGAGCTCCGGTTGTCCTCTTGCGAATGTTACGCGTGTCTGCAGAGGTTGGGGCATCGACGTCTTGTGTACCAGGGCCGACCGAGTGCGCAGGAGCGGAAGCTTGGAGTGAGGCTGAGGGTTTCTGAGCACACCCAGGATCAGTGAGTGTCTGCAGGTCACATCTTCTGACGAAGTACTTATCTATTTTCCAAGCATTTGTCTCTGGCTCCTCACGCCGGAGGATCGCTGTCCTGGGAGCGTCGTTCACATTGACAGTTGGAATGGGAGCAGGAGACTGAGCGCATCGTAGAAGTGTTTCCTCCAAGGTGCATGCATTTTCTCGATTGCCTGTACTCGACTGATCTGACGAGCTTTCTTTCAGCGCCCAAGGTTTGATCACGAATCCAACAGCAGGGTCCCGATGTCCGTGCGGGGTGTTCTCTATGGGCGTGTCTGGCACGGCGCTGCTACCAGTTGCCATCGCCTCGAAGTGCTTGACCAGCTCAGAGACTGTACGGCGCAAGCATGGAGCAGCTCGTCCTCATTCACCGCAATTATCCAGCCCAATTCCCGAGGGGATAGAAGCAGTAAACCGAGCCGCAGAGGATAACATGGTCTTCAGCGAGGGAGAAGTAGTAATATCCGCATTTGCCATATGTTCCAAGGTGGCCGTATCCTGCTCCGCCTCTGGCCGCTGCTCAACGCTCACAGTTGAATGCGCACATGGCCCCCCAAGCTTGACCAACGTCTCTTTGTGAATGAACACATGCTCTCGCAGCCGTGACCTGGAACGAATTCCAGGGACATGCTGAGCCTGCAAAGTGCGAATCCTTGGAGTACTTCGGGTCGCGCCGCATTCGCTCTCGTCCAAGATGCTTGTAATGAGTGGTCCGTTACCTTGCGCGGAAGAAATTGACTTAGTTTCCTGCAGATCCTCGTTCAGCCCCCCATGCTTGAGCAAGCACGAGTCGCTGATGGATGCAGGTGATGGCGTTGGTGCGTTGGTGAAGGAGGTGTTGTCAGTGTTCACCACGTGGTTGGTCATCGGTAAATCGGTGCTGGGAGGGAGTGGCCTAGTCGCTGAGGAGGCATGTGGTACACACGGTTCCTCATCCATTTGTGCTCGATACTCGAGCTGATCTTCCTTGAAGTGCTGTAGGGCCAGGCCCATCCTCTCGCTGAGGGCATCCCATGCGAACTGTAATTCGCGGACCTTGTTTGCGCCTTGAAGCGAACTGATGAGCATATCATGCGGGTCGACTAGGAAATTGGACAAAGCCGTAGCAAGTAGTGATTGCATGTTGTTGACTGTGTTGTTGACCATCCGCAGGAATCCTGTTTCTAGCCCGAATCGTCCAATGGGCCGCCGACCCAGATCTGAATCCAGGTTGGCACCACGATCCACAATGTCGCGCGAGTCCAAGAATTTTATCGTCGCGATGTACGTCGCGCGCTGCCATACCAGGTCATAGATCTGGTAGCTGAAGTTCGGCGTAGAAACATTCGGGCCGGCGGATTGACTCCCGGCTTTGGGGGTATCACTCGCCCCCGCAGTTGCAATCGGATGTGGAGGACACGGTGTGATAGGTGTGTGTACAAGTCCGTTGCCTGCGGTCGATCCACTAACACACCATTTGAGGACATTACTCCTGTAGGGAGCCTCGGTTACGAGCCCCCCATCCTCGGCCTCGCTGAGAGCCTCTGCAGACCATGCGTGGGCATGCACGAGTGCTGCTGCAGACGTTCGCGGGCGTCGGCCTTCTGTCGCGACACTTGTGAGTTGTTTGCCGCAGGAGGCAACACCATCATGCCATATGACTCCAGGAACGCTGTGGGGAGCTTGATGCAGAGCAAAGGAGGGAGTGTCGCAAGGATTTGTGGCATTCGGGAGGTGGAACCCGACATGGGATCGCCCATCCGAAGGGACTTGAGGCATACCATGGCGTCGTAGAGTTTGTCCATAAGCATGATCCAATTCCATACCACTTGATTTTGTGTAGTGGGTACGAGCAGTCCAGTAGTATTTGTTAGGACCTGTAGCTCCATTTGACAAAAGGATGGATTGCTTGGGATCCCACATTGCCTTGCCGCGACATGGAGTAAATTACCGATCTCTGGAACGACATTTGTGAGGATCTGGGCAAGCTTGGGATGCAACGCGTAGCCGCCACCGGAGAGAACAATGTGAGATGGGAGGATGATGTGCTTGGTGAGCCACGAGCATGTTTTATAAAGTGATTGCATGCCCGATGCAGGATCAGGTGAGGTAGTGTATTCGGACCATATCCAGTCCAAAGGAGAGTCCGACATGATAAAATCTGATCAAGGACAATCCAGCCAGGAGGGGACAACAGTTCCCAGTTTGTCCACTCTGTAAGGCTTCAGGAGCACTCACGAAGGGGTATCCGTCGTACGTTTGCCCTGGTGGGATGATCGAGCCTTATATTATGTGAAGGACCCTCGTTAGACGGTCTAGCTCTTCAAGAGACTAGCAGGAGACGAATATTCGTACTCTCTGAGTTGTAGACTCTCTAGAACCCTCGAATATTCAAGGGAACTGAGCGTAGGGTCTTATCGTGATCAGGCGTGAAGTAAGTCGTATAAGTCGTAAATGTGCAATATGGTCGCCTAGTGCCTAGTGCGTATGCCAGGCTAGGCGATATACCATAGTCCTTGCCTCTATCAGAGACCTGGAGTAACTCAACAGGAATTGGAAAGGCGATGGACAAGGTGGTTTGTGGTAAAAGTAAGATAAGATCACATGATACATGAGCACATGACTTGTAGCTAAAGAGTACGCAAAATGTAAGTAAAATATGCAAATAATCCCTTACATGCACACCGCCTCATGGCCTCTTCAACCGAACCCAGGACGAGAATGTACGAGGCGCCTGTTCATCCAAATTGGGAATCAAAGTTACCAAATCCAGTTTCTCATCAAATGTACGCAGCTTACGGTCTCCGTCCCACCCTCTGCATCACATGTACCACCTGTCTGACCACGGTGCGACACCCACTGAACGTTCTCATTGCCTGAAATCCCTTTCCACAAGTTTGTACCCCACATACGAGTGCGACACCACATGCTACAGCCCATAAGAATGGTACAGACCAACTAATAGCGGACATCCTGGGCTGGTATCCTCTTCCCACATCCAGGAAGTCACCAATGCTTGAATACAAGCCTCGTCTGATCCAGTTTCCACTCAACCAAACCACTTGAAACCCACTCAGATGCGTTTGGAGGCGTCTTTCAACCAATAACTAGCCATTTATGACCCAGAAACCTGGTCTGCAATGGAACATAACCTGCGTCCATACAGATTCACATTGTACACTGCATCCATTCATGGAAATGAACCCCAAAATTCAAATGTAAGCCTTGTCCATGGCCCCAAATACCAAATGCACACCACGTACGCTCCTGCGAAAGCACCCTCAAATGCGAAGGGGATAGAACCAAATGAGCAGGCATCAAGGGGACGGTCGAGAGGCAAAAAGATA
>JARJLF010001641.1:0-68166 GCA_029378395.1 Mycena leptocephala | reverse complement strand
GTTGCTCTGATTTAGGCACAACTTCAAGGACCGCTAAAAGTACCAATGTATCACGTAGCGCAGCAGTACTTTGCTCTAGGACTCCAGGAGGACATACCTTTCACTCTGCCCGTATTTCGGGTTGTTTTTCAGGTTGTACAGCGGCCTTCGACTCGGCGGTAAAACACTTTGGTTGTTGGCGCATGAAGATGGTGGTAGTGATGGCCAAAGTTCAATTAGAACCTTGTTGGCCTTTTGGACGGTTTCGCGCACCGGGATTTATGTGCCCGATAAAAATCTGGAATAAATTCGATTAGATGCGGGACATGTTCAGAATGGGTTCCCATACCAAAGACGACTCGAGTTCACCACATACGGGTCCGGGACAAAAAAATCGAGTAGGACGATCTTTATTCGACTGCTGATTGGTTGATGGTTGAGGTAAAACGCCACAATTTCTTACGTTTGAGATGCATCGGATGCAATGTCGGACACGGCGGTGCCATCGGCCGAGTTCGCATAGCCATCCGCTATTCCAATGAGTATCGACGAGAAGAATGGGAATGGGACTCGTCCATTTCCTCGGCTAACCTCGCTTAGCTCGCTTAAGCCCTTCGATAATGGGACTGGTCCCTGAGGTGATGGGACTCGTCCTCAAGAATGGGACTCGGGCATCAATAAACTTTAAACTCCGCCCACCGGCACCACGCAGTGGGCCCCCGCGGCAAGCGGATGCTCCACGCAGTGGGCCAAGCGGCGAGTGTCGAGGGGGGTCCGCGGGGGTCTCCCCCGCGCCAGATTAATTTTTTCCAGCGAGAAAAAGCGTAAAAGTCGTGAAAAATAAGAAATAGCGTGTGATAAAATACTCAGATGTGCCGTCAGGCAAAAGGAGGGGGGTCTGGGGGGAACAGTGTTCCCCCACTAATAAATATACTCAAAAGACGCGTTAAAATACACCTGTGTGCACCAAGAACTGAGAGCCGGCTGTGCGATGGCGAGATTGATGAGTTGATGTGGCTGATCAAATTACCATCAAGAATGGGACTCGCTTAAATTCGGCGAGTCCCACTCCCATTCTTCTCGTACAGACGCCTATTCCAAGATTTTGTTTTCTGCGCTGAATAGCGGTTGCCGGATCACCAAGTCGATGCGGACTATATTCAGAGAGCAGCGGCTCATATCATCAGGGATGCGGTCACAATTTTGAGGCAGCGGCGGATGCGTGGGACGCAAAGTCTTGCGAAGGTTCGATGCAACTTGAAAGTCGAAGACAGTGGTGGGGTGATGAGTGTTGAGGTGCAGGCCTATCATGATGTACTGTACTATTTCATTCAATTCGTTTGTCACGCGTCACGGCGGCCAAAATGTACGAAAATTTTCGTACTTGTCACGGGTCACCGAGAGCATCTTCGAATATGCGAAACAAGTCACGAAATCGGCGAAAAATGACTCAAAAGTCAAATTTTCGCGTGCACAGCGTGTTTTGTTTCAAAAAGCCCCCCAAAAGATGAGTTTGAACCGATTCAGATCTAAATCAGCTGAAACTACCTTGGATTCCTCCGTCTCCACTCGTTTCCTCACTGTCTGGAAGGTTTTCCGGCCCAACGAGCCATGCCGGATATACGAACTTTTTTAGGTGTCACGGTCCGACTGGGCAATCTATGAAAAGCAAAGTTCGAATTTTTGGGTCACAGGTCACAGCCCGTTAGAATTGAACGAAATGGTTCGCAAACGGAAAAGAGAGCGGAAAAGAGCAGTGAAGACTACAGTGGCAACCTTGCCGGTCAGTGATGGCGGATTGCGCGGATGTCACGGCGCCGCTCTCCCCCCCCCCCCCCTCTCCGACGGATGCGTAAATTATGATAGGCCTGTTCCTAGGCCTCGATGTTACCCGCTGTCTTGGACTTTGTGTCGAAGCCTTGCAAGACTCTGTGTCTGCTGCATCCGCCGGTTCCCTAAAAAAAACTCGACGACATCCGCCACCCGCATCCCAGCGCGAACTCTCGGTCTTCAAGGCATAGTGTTGTAGCCTCTTGGAGGCGCCAGCTCGCTGTACAAGTCGACGTTCTATATTAGTCTTGGATCTCATCGCGCCTTCGTACTGACTGGGCAAGACAGTATCAAAACCCCAGACTAGACGTGCAAGACCCTCCTCAACACCACCTTTTTGCACTCTCAAGGGCCACTGTCAATGCCGTCTACTAGTCGCATCCCGCTCAGTGGCCATCCGCTGCACTTATTCCCCCACCATGTACCGTGCCGTTTAGACCTAGCTGTAGCAGTCCTTTTGAGCATGCCATGCGGAGGGGGCTGCCACAGCTAGCGCTATAGCTGGGGTGTTACCCTTCATGCATCGTTTGGCGGCGGATGCATCCGCCACCTCTTTTCTATATTAATAACCATCCCGATCTCTCTTCTTGCCCATATTTCTTCGGGCATGTAGAATATAGGTATCTTGCCCACGATATCCTGTGTATCAACCTCTCACCCTGTATGTGTCATTTTGGTTGTAGCTTTTTTTGGCTGTAGTATGCAACAAGTATGTGTTTTAAATAGGGTACCATTGCCCATAGCATTGTTTTCCGTATCACAAGTGTCCAAAAAAAAAAAAAACAATGGAGAAGTAAGCGGAAATGGCGCAGAAAGTGGCGCAGAACGGCGGACGACCCCGCCGCCCGCGGCGCGGCGGCAGCCATCAGGCATGTCTCCAAACGGGAACATGACTAAAAGTGACTACCATCTGCGCGGCGGATGAACCTCTAGGTACCTTTCTACCTACAAAGAAGGGGGCCTGAGAGGGCTGTTACGGCACTCCGGCGGTGCTGCCTGAGGTGGGTGGGAGCGGTCGACGTCGAGCGCGAATGCTCGCGGATGCCGCTTTGTACAGGCACGGGCCGTCGAGGATCGGGGCCTCCTGGTAAGCTTATAGGACCCATTGGCCCACTACCTAGTTCGGCCCACTAGGCAGTCGCTGATAATAGTCTGCGGTGATATCTGCATTTTCTTGAATCGAAATAAGATGACGAACATTTTCACGCAAGTCAAGAATGCAGAGATCCACGTCGGGTGGATGGCCATTTCATCTTCAATGTCACTAGATTTCGTTGCGATGCCATGTGTATTCACCATGTTGCCTTGGAAAGGAACTGCAGGAGAATCTCTCTGATCTCAAACTCAAGTTGACCGCGCGCATGAACAAGCATATTCCAAAGCATAGTCGAGAAGTGGATGGATAGTTTGGAGTTTTTCATCTTCTCCAAAGAAACCGATACTTGAAGGGTTGTTGACGAATACCGCAATGAAAGATAGGTGATGCAGCTCATCGTAATGTCTGTCTGCGCAGAGGGAAATTGAATGTGCTGCATGCCATCCAGATGTTCCTGCGTGGTATAGTGAATGAGCCGGACATTGTCTGTCTGATCTTGATGACAGCCCGGCGCAGACCGAGAGAATGGAATCAATGTCCAATAAATTCTCGGGGTCGAGTTCTGATGTTCCCAGCTCCACCGCCAGAGCTTCCCTGAGCTCAGAGACGCGCATTGGCCTCTTGGCATTCGAAACCCAGGCTAATGTGGTGAGGGCAAGTTTTCTATCTTCTTCGCTCTGCCGGTTGATCCACTCCATAACTTTCTTGTATGCGCTTGGCAGGTTACTGACATTTGCTTTAAGCCTCGCGGACTGCTTTAATGGTACGTGGCTTTGTAAGTGAAGTCATGTGGAGTTTTGCGAGCAGAAACCTGAAGGATATAAGACGCAATCAAGATTTATGATATATGAATGTTACATTCCATCACTGCGGTCAACACATAGGGGTTCGATTCTTCCGCAAGTCCGGGCAGTTTGCAACGTGTTTCGAAAGCAGAGGGGACTTTGTGATCTGTGCGGTCATGTATCGTCCTATATCCTCCGGGGTTGCCCGAATCTCCAACGTTTGGATGTTATCAAGGCAGTCAGGATGTTGACATTTGGGCGCGAGGTAAACATCAGGTTGACATTTGGCCCAGATTTGAGAGCTGCTTTAGCAAACAGTCCGGTTCCTTCCGGATTTTCTGGACCTTCAAGTTCGGATATTCATCCGATCCATCAATGACGATGAAAACTTTGGATATTCTGTAACTGTGGAGCAAAGCACCTGATGAAAGTCTTCCATGGTCGGCCTGGTGCCCAGTTCTTGATACTTTTGAACACGTTGACTTGTGGTTCGTGCATGCCTTCTGCAAAGGAGACATATGACAGCTTCTTGTGTACTGGTGGACACCGGGGATTTTACCTGGGATGAGTGGACTCCTCCCGCACACCAGCTCTTCAACTGGTGGTCAGGTCCTAAGGGTTTTAACCGGTGGTCCTGCCTACTCGAGGCCGGCCAGTCCACAGTTGCCTAGCGTCTTGTGTGCTCGATCCCCTGGAATGATTGTGTGCTCCGTTGGCATCTTGTGGTATTCGATGTATGGCTAACCATCCGTACACTACTACATGTTTGTCTTCGGTAGACTTGTTGTTCATGCTGTGGACCACGCGAGTATAATAACCCCCCCCCCTTTTTTTTTGTATAGCTGCTGCACTTTAGCGGAGATGGGTCTCCTGAACACAAGTGGGCGCCATAGCGCCGCAAAGAGATTGAAAGAGATTGGTCTGCAATCTCCTTGTGGTTCAAATCGATCACTGCCACCCCGATATTTCACACATATTGAGGGTTTCTCGGAGATGATGTACAACCATCGCATTATTCAATTTCTTGTTAGCAAGACAAAACTGGTCCAGTCGCATACGCACGCAACCAGGTTCTGCAAAGTCAATTTTTCAGAAAGCCCTTATCTATTTTATTCACGGTCAACGGCAGAGGTCAGATATTGGGAAAACTATGTGAAAGGTCATGAAATGCTAGAACTTCATTGCAGGATTTTATTTTGACGTGAATTAGTCAAGAAATGAGCCAAAACGGCTTTTGGACAAGTTTTTTTGCCGCGACTGTATCTGAGCCTGGGATACAGTTCGAAGTTGGAAAAAGAAAACTACTCACCGAAGAAGATACCTAGTGAAAAGTGACATCTTGCTCAGCGGATACTCGGTGAGATCGGTCTGGCAGGTGAACACGGAAAGAAACTAGTGGGCTATCATATCAACCAATGGGTAGTTGATGTACGAGATTTACCTATGGTGAGCATGACGGTCATGAATTGAACGGAGGGACATGCGCAGATGAAAGACGTTTGTTAAGGTACGTGCGTGTCGACAAAACACCTATTTCAAATATTTGCCGTGTCGTGTCGTGCTATTTAACAGTATGAAGAGTCTGGTTGATCATGAGAAGGACCCACCGATGACGCGGGGACTTGGTCGAACTCGTACTGGTATTATGGCTCGAATTAAATTACACGAGGAGTGAAATATGGCACGTACCACCAGCAAACTCACCCAGCGTCAAACCTCGCGCGTAGCGGCGTGGGGGGAATCAAATGAAACGGGAGAAGTATTATACCTAACCAGATAGGTGCTGTCGAAATAAATCAAAATCTCGCGGGCAGCGGTGAGGCAAAGAAGCTAAATTGATTGTGTGGGCAGTGTGTTGTATATGATATACGGATGGAACTTATCTCAACCTTACCGAAACAGGTGCAATATCAATCCAAATTGTCCACCGGCTAGATATCCAATGAAATATCTGCTTCTCTTGCAGCAAACGCAGTGACCCGGACGCATGTTCTCCCAATAACAGGAGGTAAAAATATTTGGCACGGCAGAACGGGGACACAAAAAAAAGGAGACTAAATTTCGGAACGACGCGAGCGATGTGGGGTTGAGCGTATTTTTATTTTTATTTTATTACAAAATAATGGCCAGGAGAATCCCAACGAGGAAAACTTGAATAGAACCTTCACAGACGCGAATCGAGAGTGTAAAGCTGATATGCGCTCAGGTGAACCGATTCCGGGGCTCGGCGCAAGTACAGTAACGCGGACACAAAGGGTAATTACTATGCGTGGTTCGGTATAGTGGAAAATTCATCATTCTCCGCGAGAGAGAGAGCGATTTTTATTGGACGAAACCGTCACTTTGCTATTTTCATATGGCCAGACAGGCCCACCAGAGTATTGGTGAGCCAAAAGCCGGATGTTTTATATATTCCATTTGAGCCAAATATCAAAATCCAGGAGCCAGTTCATGTCGCACATTTTCATAATGAGAAACTAGACCCGAGAAGTCTCCTGTGTTGTAGCTCGAGAACTCGGGCGGCCCAATTGGGCTGGTTCTGAGGTTGAATTTTTTGGCGGGTGCCGATGATCGGCACCGGTTACTTCGGTCCGCTAATTAAATTTCCATTAAACTCGACGCCAATATACCGTTCCTCAAGGTCTAAATTTTGAGGAGACAGAAATGTAGCTATGGGTCATTAATCCCGACTTTTAACTTGGACGAAGGAGAAATGTAAAGATTTAACCCCGGAACAGGTGAGAAGGAAGGTATTCAGACTCAGGCCCAGCCCAATTGATCGAGCCGGGATGTACCAGTCTACCTACGGCAAAGTGCTCGCCACTTCGAATTGCCATCTCAGGGCAGACTGGTAACGAGTCTAACCACGTGCTGTTAGGTCTTATTCCCTCCAGTAGGAGGGTGAATATTTGCTGGACTGCGCGGCATCAGCAGTGGAATTATAGTTTGGAATTTAGTTTGATGAACTTGCAATGGTGTTGGATTTGTTCCTGGGAACTAGGGAGGGAGGAGGAAAGGAGTATGGTATGTAAGTACTTTGTATGCAGTTTGGAACGAAATGCGCATGCTGGATTAGAGAGTTTGCGATGCAGCCATTTGAGCCATCTGATGGCTGTTTGGCTTACTCATTTTTTAATCGATATTGATACAGTGTCTTTTGGAGCCAAAGGAGAGGCTGGCCAGAGGTAGTAGAGCTGTTGCAGATCTGAAGGAATAAACATGAAGAATTCCAGGTTTTGACTGCGGACCTGCTTTCGAAACATGTGATGCCACAGGATCAGTTCGAAAAAAGTCCCAGGAACTAACTTGACAGGGATGTGGTTCTACATGGTGATTCTTGCCCCTGGGCCTTGACCCTGACAGTTCATCTGGTAATTTGATCTTCGAACAGCAAAGCAAAAGTTAGCTTCTATACGAAAGGAAGGAGACATAAATACCCATATCGCTCAACCTGTTCCTCGCTTTCCAAGATGCCCCGTCAGCCTACTGTCACTCAGAGACTGAACAACCTCATAGGTTGTTTGACTCCTCTCGTCCCTCTACTGAACGAAGTCAACTATGCCTTTGCTCCCCCTTTCGTGTTAGCCATTTCAAGCACAGTCACCTCTTTGATCGCTGGAGTGCAGGTAATATGTGATCATCTTGAAAACAGACAAAATGACTGACATGTTTACAGAATATAAACCGAAATAAGGATGAATGTATCCAACTCATGGGGGACGTCCATCGCTTGCTCTGTGCTATTATCAACCTCCATATCAAAGCAGAGCTGACCGGGACCCTCCCCCCTGCAACGTTGGAACATATGGGAAAATTCACAGAGTGGTTTCCTTCTCTTACCTGTTGTTTGCAAATGTTAAATTTGAGCACACATATAGGACACTCCACAAAATACACAGCTTTGTTGAAATGCACCAGGATGGAAACAAGTTCAAGCACATTTTTCACCAGAGCAAGACGAGCGCCCTCCTCAAAGATTGCCATTATGGATTGCAGCAGGCACTGGAAGTGTTCAAGGTAAATATATTTCATTAAGAATACAGAGCACAGCCAAACACCACACAGGTTGAGGAAGATTTCTCCCTCTTCACTGACATCAGTGTTATGCAGGAGAATACTCGGAGAATGCACGAAGAACTACTCGAATTAATTTCCAATGTTTCGGATGGGTCAATTTCAGACACATCATCTTTTGTACGTATGAACATCTCTTGTGAATTCAACCTTATAATTTTATAATCAGATGTACCACACGGACTCCAGGCATGACTACAACATATTTATCGCTGGTGCCATGCTGATTGGTTGATACAGTTCGAATTCAATTTCTATGTTGCCAGCAAAGCCAAAGATATTCCATGGGCGTGAATCAGAACTCAAGCAGATTGTGCAAAGTCTCCAACAAGAATCTGGATCTACCAGAATAGCAATTCTAGGTGCAGGCGGAATGGGGAAAACAAGTCTTGCAAGAGCCGCTCTCCACCACCCTGAAGTTGCTGCCAAGTATGAGCATAGGCTCTTTGTAGCTGCTGACTCTGCAACAACCAGCATTGAGTTAGCAGCTCTGATTGGGTCTCAGTTGGCATTAAAGCCAGGAAAGGACCTCACAAAAGCGGTGGTTCAACATTTTTCCAGGGGACCACCATGCCTCTTTATTTTGGATAATTTGGAAACACCATGGGAATCAATCGAATCTCGGAGTGGGGTTGAAGAGTTTCTGTCCCTGCTCGCTGATGTTCAACACATGGCATTGATAGTAAGTTTATTTATTTTTTGGGATAATTACACTTCCTCATTCTTGAATAGGTCACAATGAGAGGTGCTGAGAGACCTTCCAAAGTCCACTGGACTCGCCCATTTTTGGAACCTTTGAAGCCTTTGTCGTATGATGCAGCCCGACAGACCTTCGTTGAAATTGCAGATGATTGCCATAATAGCACAGACATCGACCAGCTTCTCTACTTGACCAACAATCTGCCGCTTGCAGTAGATCTCATTGCACATCTGGTTTATTATGAGGGTTGTACCAATGTGTTGGCTCGCTGGGAGACAGAAAAGACATCTCTAATTTCGACTGGGCATGACAAAAGATCTAGTTTGGATGCATCTATTGCTGTGTCACTTTCAAGTCCCCATGTGATGTCTTGTCCCGGTGCTATGGATTTGCTAAGTCTTCTCTCAATTCTTCCAGATGGACTGTCAGACACCGAGCTCGTCCAATGCAAGCTTCCCATCCAGGATGTCCTCAAATGCAGGGCTATATTGCTTTCCGCTGCCTTGGCATATTGGGATGGCAAAAATCGGCTGAAGTCACTGGTACCTATTAGAGAACATATCCGCCACTTCTACCCTCCATCAGTGGCACTCGTTCATCCACTTTTCCGGTACTTCCATTCGATCTTGGATTTGCATAGGAAACACCATAGCCTCCTTCCCCAGAACAATATACATATCAAGCAGATAACCTCGAATCTTGGGAATCTCGAGCAAGTATTGCAGCTGGAATTGAATTCACCCGATACATGTCTTACAGATGCTATCAAATGCACACTTTCTCTGAACAATTTTCGTCGACTCACCGGTTATGGTCATACTAGATTAATGGATCTTATTCCGGCTGTTTTCCCTCAGCCCTGTGACCACCGAGTAGAAGCAAGATATGTGATTGAGGTACTTCGCACGCTACATAGCCATCAAATTGCCAGCCCAGAGGTCCTAATCCAGCAAGGCATGGCTCACTTTCAGCACTTCAATGATCCAGGGCTTGAGGGTAAGTCTACAAATATTGTTGAGAAGTTTTCTGACAAACCCTCATGTTAGCCAACTTCTATAATGCAGTTGGGAATTACTATCATTTTCATGAAAATGATGTGTCTGCATCAGCACAATACTTTGAAAAGGCATTGTCGTTGGCAAAGCTTTGTGGGGACTCAATACAGCACTCCATAGCACTCAATCACATTGCAGAGCTCAAGCATGGCACTGGTGATTATCCAACAGCTAAAATACAGGCCCGTGAATCACAACGAATTGCCCAGCTGTCTGGGAATCTATATGAGCAGGCAATAGCACTGAGGACTGAAGCAACATGTCTCATAGCTCTGGGTGATCTGAAAGAAAGTGTTTTCGTGTGCCATAGAGCAAGAGAGCTTCTGCAGTTTTGTGGCATGCAGGGAGGTGACGTGGATCGCCGTGTCTCGGGGAACTTGGCAGTAGTCAATGCACTCAAATCTGAATATCTGGAGGCCCGCAGCATTTACAGTGAAGTTGCCCAGACGACTTCTGCACAGCAATCTCCCTATTCCAATGCTCACGCCCTCCTCAATATCGCTGGGATTGATGTCCTAACAGGTGCAGATGTCCCTAAAGTGACACGAAATCTGGACAGTGCCAAGACAACCTTCAGTATCTTGGGGTTCAGCAGGGTGGTTAATCGATGTGAAACTATTTTTGCAGAGCTTAATCTCAGAGAGGGCAATACATTAGTTGCAAAAAACTTATTGCAACAGTGTTTGAATGCAGCTCAGGGAAAGGATCTTGCAGCTGTATCCTACTGTCTAGAGAGACTTGCGGATATTGGCCGCTGGACTTCAAACAATGCAAACTGGTCATATACATGGACAGTGATATACTTGGCACAGACACATAAAACACAAGAGAAACTAGGACTCTACAAGGCACTCCGCTTCATGGGTGATGTCTTTCTTTCGGATGGAGATCAGCACACAGCACACAATCTTTTTGTTGTGGCGGTGGAAGGATTCACGTATATGGATGTCCACCGTAGCAGGGCCGATTGCATGTTGCGTCTGGGAGATATTATGAAGCACAGAGAGGATTTGGTGAAGGCAGCAGAACTTTGGAAAGAGGCCCTCCCACTCTTTGAGCGATCATCGCAAGCAAAGGATATAGCCCAGATCAACGCCAGACTTGCATCACTTGACCAAGAGATGTCCGACACACACCAAAAAACACTTGTATATCTGAGTAAGCTTGAGGCACCCACCACAGAGGTGTCCATTACAAAAGACATATCACTATTCGACATTGAAGCAGAGGATGCAGTCCGTCAAATTCAGGGGGAAAAAAGTGTGTGCCTGGTTGGCCAGTAATTTTGTTTGTGATAAATTCTCCGAACTGTTTCCGTTATCTAGGGAACGACATTTAAGTTTGACCTGGCTTGGATTGGATAGGATACTGTTTCTTCTCTCTCTCTCAACGCCAAGACCATTTTGGTGTGATCTTTATCTGGTAGTTCTTGTATTTAGTTAGTGGGTATCCTTTGATGTTTGAATATTGAAATCCCTATATTTATTTTTTGCTCATGGAAGAGCATAATCTAGGCTCAATCAGATAGTCCTACAGGCAACGTCCGGCAGTCAATAGGGTGTTTCAGACATCTCTATTTGAGGCCCAACTTGGGTTCCAAATCGACCCCAACTTGAGTTGAAGTTGGGACACGAAATAATTCGGGAACCAAGTTGGATGTCAAATCGTGCCGCACCCCACGACCTGACATCCAACTTGATCCCAGCTTGATGTCCGATTTCGTTCCCAACTTCGCCTATCCCAACTTATTACTATGCCAAGACCAACTTGAGCTGATTTCGAGTCTGATGGGTGTTCACACCTTTGCTTCCAACTTCGACCCCAACTTGATGAAGTTCGGGTCGAAGTTGGAGCTCAAGTTGAGGCCGAATTGGGCCTCAAATTGGAATGTCTGAAACACCCTAATGAGTATACATAGTATCTGATGTAAGCAAATGCCTACAGAATGCAAAAAACGTGGCCAGGACTTTTGCTGTAGGCAGACTGGTACATCTCGGTTAGCCCAATTGGGCTAGGCCGGAGTTTCAAATTTTGGCTGATGTCCGTGATGCGATCATCGGCAATCTTAGTGATCTTGTGATTCTCATGTAACACTCAACTCAAGTATACAGCCCCCAGGTGCACCGAGTTGAAATCTGAGGAGACGGAAATAAGGGACTTGAACTATAATTTCTTTCTCTAACTTTCCCCGAAATTTAATCTTCAAATCTGAGCCCTGAGTAATAAGAGCACTTACGGCTATTCGCAGAACTTAGGGTACAGGTCATTTTTCCGAAAAAAAGCACTTTTCACTAATGCCCCTCTAGAGGCTTCAATTGAATCTTATTGATTGTCTTGAAAATCATTTTCTATTGCAATTTCAGTGCTTAGGCTCCTCTATCATCCATTTGACTATTTGTCCCTGTTTGTCGGTGAAAAGTGGGATTATGGGATATGTACTCTCTATTACAGAAATAAAATACTGGGGCTGCCAGAACTGTGGCAGGATCATCTTGGATGTATACACAGTGCTTAGGGTGGTTTATATGGTGGCTGGTCAAGGAGAAATGAGTAAATGGTCTAGCCACGGAGATGCCTGATTTGTACACTTGTTTAATGATCCCTAATGGCATGGACAGTGTCCTAGACCATCCAGCGCAATGTAATATACATAGGGGATGATCCTATTACTCGTATCTTAAGCAGATGCCCTGATTTCAATTGTACATGTTTGTGTCCTCCCTAATTTGCTGTTTTCTTCCCATTCATTCAGCTACTAGCTCCAAAGCGGCTTGCCTCCAGGCTTACTTCCCATGTTTAATTTTGAACATCACGAATTAACTTCGACCTTCCCCTTTCCGTGCTGCTGTGCAGCTCCATTCACGCGCTCAAGCCCCACTCAAAAGCGAGGTGTCCGTCAAATCACCATCCCATTCCCCGCAGATTCTTCCGCCCATGGGCTCTCAATAGCCTGCACTTCTTTGAGCAAGACTCAGCAAGTCGCTGGAAGATTCAACAAAGCCTCCATGAGGACCAAACCACTCCGATTCGCCGTGGAAACCCATTTTCTCATTGATGACTCAAGCAACAATCAACGCTGGGAAGAATCAAATGTGATGGCAAGATTTCTGGAGTATCGGCTGCAAGACTCTTCAAGGCCCCGGATCTGTAACATCCTCAAGTCATTCAACAATATGGTAATATGGTCAAGACCTCTCGGGTGTCCGATGGACGCTGGACTCTTCAAGGCCTCTCCCCCGTCTCAAGATTCGCAGGTTATGCAAGGACTCGCTGCGCAAGACCTCTCGGGTGCTAGACGCAAGAGTATTAAAGGCTTATCATCCAAGCAAGATCTTCCTCGAGTCGTCCAAGATTTATGACAAAGCTCTCTGACTTCAAGACACAGCCTCTTGAAATATTGCAGCTTCCTTTCCGTTGCACTCACTGCATTCAAGGCCCCCTAGCCTCAGTCTGTATAGGTCTGTATAGGTCTGTAAAGGAATGCCTAGGAGGCTAAACAGACTCTGTGTAGGTCTACTAGACCGACCTGATCACAATTGTGACAAGGTGTGCATAGTGCCTGACCAGCTGTGTATAGGTCACCTAAGCTGACCCTGTGTAGGCCAGTGTAGGTCTCTTCAGATCAGTGTAGCTACCTAAACTCATCTATACTCAACTACGCTGGAGTCAAGCCCGTATTTATTCAACAAAACATTACAAGTGCGGCACATGGCTGTATTCCGGGGAGGTGATATCTGTCTAGGAAGCTAGGCAGACCTAGCCTGACATATACATACCTTGGCAGACCTACACACAGCTACACACAGCTACACAGAACTATACGGAGCTACACAGAGATTGTGTAGGTCACTAGACAGATTTGGTCTGCCCAGCTCTGTATAGGGACCTTACCAGAGGGTAAGTCAAGGAGAGCCTTGAATGCAGTGACTCTCCCCTGTTGTTTCCCCGTGCACTTATCGGATGGAGTTTGCTGACGGTGTGATGAGTATGTCATGGATGCCAGCCGAATATCGCTGACGATTGTGTTCAGGTTCAATCCGAATACCCATCGCTATGGAACACCCCACCCGAGATCATTTGTTGCAGCTGTATGTCATTTCAAGGGGGCATGTGTGGGTACACACCTCATCAACCTTGTCATGTATTGCTCACAGTCTTTAGTGAAGGTCCAATTTCTCATCGTAATCCTCTTGCCGCAGTGAGATCAGCTCATCTCTCGATGTACTAGCATCGTACTAACCCACTCTCGTAGTTGGTATTCGTCATACCGGGCCAGCAATGTTCGACATGTGTACAGGCAATATGTAGACATGTCCTTGTGGATCAGACGGTCGAAGTTACTGTACTATTAAAATCAATTCATTAAGGGGTGTGATGCGTGACCAAAAGTTCCAATTCGTCAATTCGTCAAGGGAGCTCGAGATGGGTGACATCCCCCAAAATTTCTTCAAGCCATAAAAATATTCCAGGAGTTGTGATGAATTAAAAGTGACTCAACGGAATAATGTAGGAATAACCTGAGCAATTTATTTCAACATATCTTTGAGTGATGCAGAAAATGCATTTTTTGCTGCTGAACTTGCCCTGAACCATGATATTTGTGAAATTTGAAGCCAAAAAGGGCCATAAATTAAGTGCGAAGTGCCCACAACTGAGGAAAATTGCTCCAGGCACCCCTGAACCGAAATTTTGACCCTACCGTGATGAAAAGTATATTTGTCAAGAGCCTGGGTGACGTGTGACAAGGTTACAAAATTCGTCACGTCAAGCACCCCCGTGATGCGTGACTGACATTGATTTACAGCTCTTTGCGGTACAACAGGCGGACCGTTTTTTCTTCCTTTTTGGGCATTTTGTGATCCCGCGACTGGACACTCGTTGCGGCCTCATTCTCATCCGTTTGCCTTGTCCATAGGCTCATTCGAAGCGCATTGCAAATGCGCACACAATCGCCCCTCAGATTTTCGTTTTGCATTGGAAGCTGCTTCTTGAGGATGAAATCAGATTTTTGGTGACTTTCTGAGAATTCCCACTAGAACAGCTGTTCTGCCCTCAGTTCTTCGCCCTTTTCCTTAAGTATAGGCTCAATCTCTCCGGATTTCAAATGCAAGGCGAACCGCCGCCTCAGATTCGTTATTCTGATCGCGAATACCCCGACTCGACACAGAAACTCCGCAACAGATCATCACGTTTGATCAGTGGTCGGTAGAACGGCTGCTGCAGACTCGAATGTTGCTCAATTGTTCCCCCCATAGGCTCATTTTCTTCCCATGACAAATGCGCACGAGGACACATCTTCATGTTCCTCTGAATGTGCCCACAAGCCATCCGTGACAGAAGTCTTCTTTGCGAACCATGCTTTTTTTGTTAAACAGCATTGAGGACCTTCTTGAATGCCCACTAACCAATATGTGTCTGGATATCACACCTCAGGCCATTTTACTGGAGGAAATGTATACTTATATTGACCGGATGCATCCTATATCATATTTTCCATGTATTTTCACTTGTAATGAGCGAGAAAAAAGAGATTTTATGAAGTATGTGATTAGGAATTCTGAGGACACAGTTCGCTGCGGATTTGAGACACGAATCATATGAGCATAACGACGAGGGAAACGATGAGGATTCGAGACCGCAGCAACTGTTTGACTGACCGCCAATCAGAAGTGATGACCCGCCGTCAATATTGTGTCCCCAGGTGTCCTATTCGGGACCAGGATGGAATTCCGAGGAGGCGGTTCGCTTTGCATTTGAAATTCAGAGAGACTGAGCCTATGCTCAAGGAAAAGGGCGAAGAACTGAGGGCAGAACAGCTGTTCTAGTGGGAAATTCTCAGAAAAGTCACCAAAAATCTGATTTCATGCCTCAAGAAGCAGCTTCCAATGCAAAACGGAAAATCTGAGGGGCGATTGTGTGCGCATTTGCAATGCGCTTCGAATGAGCCTATGGACAAGGCAAACGGATGAGAATTGAGGCCGCAACGAGTGTCCTAGTCGCGGGGATCACAAAATGCCCAAAAAGGAAGAAAAAACGGTCCGCGCCTGTTGTACCGCAAAGAGCTGTAATAGTACAGTACTGATAGAACTGAGTTTGAAACACTTGTTGTTCTTCTCCCGAAAACCTGACTAAATTATATTTCCATGACGAGCGACAAACAAGCGAAGCTGGATGAGTGGATAGCCAAAATTTTCATCAACTCTGTCCAGCAAACCTGAATGATGTGCGATATTGGATGAGTGTGAAAAATGAGTGCGACGGCATATCTTGTTTAGATTATGGAGGACCCTAATGGCCCTACCCAGTTGCAGACTGCAATTAGTACAACACCTGACCCTCGCCTAATCAACCACCACGTGAGCAGCAAAATTATCAGGGTATTCTAAGCACTGTAATTACACTCTATGGATCGATTTTACCATGTCTGAAGAGGAACAAACAAGAATTGAGGCCGCTACGTGTCGATTAGTGAAAATGATCGAAAAGTTACCAAAAAAAACACCCACACCTTATGTTCCCCAAATAGCTGTCTGTCTCGGTGACCCAGACATTATGGCATGATCCTTATCTCATCCGGAACTGATCCGACGGAGTTTGAATAAATGATAAGCAAAGTTGGACCTAGCACTCTTGAAAATCCGAAGTTTCGGGGGCCCTGATAATGTTCCCGAAATCTAAGGCATCAGGAGCAGAATAGGTGCTCCCAAAACTATTCCCGAAACAAAAGGTTTCTGGGGCACAGAAACCGTTCCAGAAACCTTTTGTTTCTGGACCTGTAGAAACTGTTCCCGAAAGAATTGGTTTCAGGGGGCGGACCGACGCCCCGGGCCGGCCCACCAACCGAGACCGTTCCCGAAACTTTGGTTTCTGACACACAGAAACCATTCCCTAAACAAAAGGTTTCGGGAACAGTTTCCGAAGCACCGAAACTATTAGTTTCAGGAGGACCTACCCTGTGCCTGATACCTTAGGTTTCGGGAAGGTTATCGGGGCCCCCAAAACTTCGGATTTTCCAGAGTGTAGATCACACCAGAACGTCTGGGGCATTTAGTATAGCAACACCCCCCCATGGTGTCACATCCCTCCTCCTCCTCCCTCCTCTGCCCTGCCTGCTCCTTCAGCTGCTCGTATACTCACATCCATGTCCCCATAGGGCCGTTCCGACCTTCAGAATGGGTGGCTGTGCTGGTGGCTTCGTTCTGCTCGCATTGTAATCTGATTGTTATGAGCACAAGCATAGGTCAAAGATACCTGTGAACCTACCACCAATGCAAGATGCTCCACACCTGTGAGGAGTGACAGGAATTCCTCAAAATTGGCCCGAGACTCTGTTGGCTCCCACTGTCAGGGGAACCCCCGACCAGCCCACCCAGTCTGCGTCCGGTAACTGGTCGCCTGGCCTCTGGCCTCCCATTGACCGGTCCACCAATTCGACATGGCACCAAGTCTGCGATCAAGCACGAGACTTATGCTGATCCCTCCGATCAACCCAGTCACATGCTACTAGTCAGTAGCCACTTTTACATACCCAGAACCTAGCATGGGAATCCTCAGAGTTTCTTCTCTTTGGATCCCCCTCGCTAGGTGCCTATTCTTGTACACCTAGCTACTTCTTTATTCATCTCTTTGGATCCCCCTTGCTAGTCTGTGACACCCCCGGACCTTGAGGTTGCCCTTACAGCAGAAGAAACTCTCTAAGGGGTTAACTGGTCAAAGTTGGGAAGTTTGGTTTGGAAGGCTCGGACCACTCTGATAGTGCTCCTGCCACCCCGACTTCCAATTTTGCCCCCTCCTCCCCTGTCTTAGATCCCACCATGACCGACGCCGCTGCTGCGCAAGCTGCCGACGCCTGGATGGCCTGGATCAAAGAGACCCTTGCAAGGCTGACCAATTTAATAACCGCACGCTCAGTTTCGCCTGTCCGGTCCCTTGCCGAATCAGCTCCGGATTTGGGTCCAGGACTATTCACACCCAGCAATTTGACCAGCGTTGCATCCAGCGTAAAATTGGTCCTCTGGCCGAACCCCCCATTCGTCTTTGACAGCGACCGAACGCGAGGTCGGGCGTTCATCCACAGTGTCTGGAGCTATGCCCGGCTCATGCCGGAAGCGTTCGTGAAATCTGGAGAACTTTCCGAGGAAAAGGTCGTCCGGTACGCCATGTCCTTTATGGCTAAGGACTCCGCACAATGGTGGGCCAAACACCAGTCCACCTACTAATCCCAACTATCCCCTCTAACTAGAGGGGCAGACCCCCCCGTGTGCTCCCTCTAGTTAGAGCGGTTTCTGCAAATCCCCCATGCTGCAAAAAAACGCTACGAAACATGCTGCAACATACTGCAAGACATGCTGCAAATATGTTGCAGCAGACTTGGAGCTATTTATTCGAGTGTCTTAATCCCGCCATCAGTGGCAGGCGCACCTGTCCCAAAAAGGGAATTGTCTAAGAAAAAATCGAGAAAATCTCAATAAAATACAGGTGTTTACTAGCATGTATTGCATCCGAAATGGGTGTATATTGGGCCCCATTTGTGACATAATCAGTGTGTGTGCAGCCTCAAACCCGTGGTACTGTAGTGATTTAATTATATTTTGATTAAAATCTACTGGCAGGTTGAATTGATGAGCACAGCCGTTGATTTGATGGCTATCCGTATTTGGGTTGAAATTGATGGATCCCGGCTTTTGCCTTGGGATTGATAGCTGGCCATATTGGGGTGCTAAAACTACGTGTGTCGGGTTGTAATTGATGCCTAGGTGCTTTAAATGCCAATATTTGTTCAAAAAGAGTCAGCTCTCGGAAAGTATTTTGCATTTTGCGGGCCGATGGAGCCACCAATTGCAAAATGGTCTTAACAACTCTTGTAGTGATTGATGAGCTCCACAGTTTGGGTATAGGGATCAGAGGTTTGGCCGATGACCATCCTTTTTGGGACACTAATGCTTTCGGCCTAAAAAGGAAATTTTTCACATCAACCCTTCCCTGGCTCATAATTCAACCGTTTTCGATGGTCTAACCATATAGGTACATTGTTTCATGTTCTTCAAAGGCAACTGGGGCACAGTGGAGCCTATTACAGGGCAATAATAGGGTGAAAATAGCGAAAATTGATCAATTATGTTCTGGCCATAATATCCTGGGGATAGACCAATGGAAATACCTTCTGGATGAATTGCCTTGCTGCCCTATACCACACAAACACCCTCCAGGTGATATACTGTATTTTACTGCTGAGGAACATTGCACTTTGGCCATACAAGGAAATCGCATTTTGGCTCTATTATGCGCTCCTCCCTGATTTGAGGTGTCCAAACATACACCCTTTGGCATTGGATTATTCATATATCCTAGAAAAGTGGACAATTGATACCCAGGGCACTCCATACCTCATGATTCAAGGTGATCTCCTTTCATATCCTTGTTCACCCTATTCAGCATGCCACAGGGTTATAGACAATGTTATGGAGGATCCTACTGGGTTTTATAAGCTATATGAACAGTCGTGAGGCAAAAAGGAGGCCAATATATGATGTTGAATGTCCAAAATGTTGAATGACACTTTTTGCTTATTCCATGAATAGGGCACCAAGGAGACCATTTAGTGCGAAATAAACAAGATGGGTGAGATCAGACAGTGTAAATACCCAAGATTGAGCTTTATTTGAAGTGTTTTGGTCAAGAATTGGAATTGACTGAATGCTGTTTCCGAGCATATGGGCTTGAGTGTAACTTGTGGTCCATATATTGGCCATGGTTGAAAACACCATCTGGCCAGATCTGGACCAAAACACTTGAAATAAATCACAATCTGTTGTATTCACACTGTCTGATCTCGTTTCCAATGTTTATTTTGCACTCAATGGTCTCCATAGTGCCCTATTCATGAAATAAGCAAAAAGTGTCATTTGACTTCGGTTCATCGAGGAGAACAAGCAAGACCATGCCCTGATCAAGCTCAAGTCCCGCTCCTACCACATGGGCTCCCGGGACATCTTCTGGTATACAGACGACTTCGAGGACCTAGTCAACCTCGCAGGCTTTGAGGACCCGCTCGTAAAGGTCACCAAATACCGGACCAGTCTTGACCTGACAATCAACCTTGCCATCACCGGGTCAAGCGATCCTCCAGACCTGCGGGACTATGCCACATGGCGCCTTCGTGCCTACCGGCAATACGAGTTGCTGCTCCATGCTCGCAATGCTGGAGGTACCAGCCGTCACCCGGTTGCACCTGGTCGTGCCCGTACGATTCCTATCACACCGAGCATGGTTGCTACGCCACAACCGAGGGTCACCGTACCAGTGGCTCCAGCCCCGATCCCAATGGATGTGGACCGCACCCATGCCCGCAACTTCCCTCATTGTGGATGCTTCCGATGCAGCGATCCAAACCACTTTGCTCGAGATTGCCCAGCACCGGCCAAGGACCGACGTGCTCGACAAAGTGATTTGCCAGCTTGGAGGAGAAATGTTGTAGGAGCTCGTGGCCTGCCTGGCCACGACCAAGGCCCTCACTGACGAGCCTGCCCAGAGGATTTTCCCCTCTGCGGCGAGTGAGCAGTGTGCCCTCGATCGCGTCCCCTAATCGTTTCGACATTTTATGTAATGAGTCAGACAATATACCTCTTGCATCGACCGAAACGATAGACGAACCCCCCAACCCGGACAACCAACCAGTCATCTCGGCTCCCCTGCCAGCTGGACCGGCCACCTGCCCCATAAGTCTGCTTGGGAGCGCAAACTCCCTAAGCGCTATACAGTCGCTGCGACGTCTGGTGCTAACTCCCTCCACCTCCCGCTGGAGATTGAGTTGACTGACAATACTGTGAAGCTTTCGCTCGATGGGCTAGTTGACTGCGGAGCGACCTCCAACTTCATTGACTCCGAGTATGTTAAGGCGACTGGGATCCCGGTTCGCTGGCTCTCGCAACCCATCCCAGTGTTCAATGTGGATGGCTCTCCCAACGAAGCCGGCTTCATCCGAGACGTCATCCTTTGTTACAAAGGCTGCAGCAAGCGAATTCAACTCACTGTCACTGGGCTCGGCAAGCAAAAGCTCATCCTCGGGTACTCCTGGCTCCGGAAGCATAACCCTGAGATCAACTGGGATACCTGGGAGGTCAAGATGAGCCAGTGCCTGTCTGGTTGCGCAACCTGCATCAATGAGGCCAGAACCGAGTGTAAGCATGCGAAGACCATCGTCTGCATCATCCAGCAGCTCCGAGCTGGCCTGGTCCTGACCATCTGCACTATCGACACGGATGACCAGCTCAGCAAGGAAGATGATGACGAGTTCAGAGAGGACCTGCCCGAACTCCTGCTGGATGACTCGGACGACTCAGACGACGAAGATGACCCTCTTGAGGACAGAGACCAGGTCTTCTATACCCAGTTCTCCCCTCCGGAAGACATCTGGGCCAGCAGCACTGTCTCGCAGCGGCTGGCTGAGGCCTTCGCCAAGAACTCCGCACCCGGTAAGGACAAACTTCCCGAGTGGGTGCATGACTTCGAGGATGTCTTCAACTGAGAGGCTTTCGATTCGTTGTCGGATCGATGAAAGGCTTTCACTCTAGGTGCGGTGGAAACGCTCTAATGCTATTCTAGCTCAATGGAAATATATCCACTAAACTATAACAACACCAAAACCAAACTACAACTCCAATCGTGACAATGAGTGAACAGCAGTGCATGTTTGGGGGTGAGAATCAAGTATTAGATTCTATAGCGCAGGTGATTCGTTCGAGGAAGACAAGTAAAGTTGTACGAGGAAAGGTTCTCCTCGGACACAGTCAATCAAGCTCCTCGGAAACCTTGACAAGTTTCACAAGCAATGGGGTGAACAGTGGATGTGTGGTTTACAGTTCAGAGAACTGGCGTGTTTTGTTCCGAAGAACGGGTTTGTGCTTTTCAGCGGGATAACAATCCTCGACGGTCCGCCGGGATATAAAGAGGAAGTGAGGTCGACTGCAACGGTCCGCTGAGTCTAGAATAGAAACTTTGAGACGGTCCGCCTCGGGTATGTACTCAAATGCGATTGAACGCGGATGGGTCTATGAGATTCCAACGGTGTGCCAATCAATCTTTCCGAGTAACAAAGTACAGGTGCGTTGTAGCAAATGTCCTTTAGAGCCGACACTGACCGAAACCTGTGACACTGTCCTGTGCCCCAGCTCCGGGTAGTTCGCTGTCTAACTAGGTAGGTATGTGGTCCTTTTATACAGTTAAAATGAGATGATAAATAATGATTAGGTGACCTCGGAAAGGAACCCGAGCCACTGAGCACGCCATATGTCGTCTACCGATCGTCCCTCTACGCCTATTGGTCCCTCGTAGTGATGCAGGTCAAAGTGCGGCTTCACAACCGGTTTGGTTGGAAATGATGTTCTTCGAGGAACGGAATAATCCCTCGTTCGACTCGCTCCTCGGATAAGTCTTCTTCGTCTAGTTCTCCTCGGTGAGTGTTCCTGTAATCCTGAAGTTCCTCTGCCCTTTGTAGGAACCTAAATCACGACTGGGTGAACCAGTGTTTGGACCTTCTGATGCCAACTCGGCTTCTTCCGCTTCGGGTAGCGATCCGAGTTTCGGTTGCCTTTCCGAGACTCGGATGCGTATCTGAGACTCGGATATCCTTCCGAGGCTCAGCAGTCTTTCTGAGACAGCTGTCAAGCTAGGTCTGGACTCTCGATCGTTGCTGATTCAAGATCACAGCTTTCCTTTAGAACACGTGATGCAACGCGTCTACTATCCGGTCAACACAACACCAAACTGATGTCTCCTCGGAGGTGGGTCCAGGACTATGTCTGGTTACCCTGCCATGACTTTATTATAATCTCGTCTCTCCCTCTGAATCCAAGTCTAGTAAAACAGCGCTTCCGGTAAAACCTCGGGTACTGCCTGATTGTATCTGATTGAGTTTCCTCGGAGACTCGTGCTTCAATGCTTTCCAGGATTGTTGCAATGTTCTCCTCGGAGAGCCAATCTGAACTATGTGACTGGTAACTAGCCGTTCGAGGCTCACGCTAGTTCATGTATATAAGGAAGTGTGCATGTGGTATTCGTGAAATACGGGAAATTGGTAAATTCCCCGTGTAGACAGATACACGGCTTATCATCGGATCGCCGGTCGTGGGACCACGCCATCGAACTCGTTCCAGACGCGAAACGGGCCAACTGTAAGGTCTACCCGATCTCACCCCTCAAGCTACGCGATGCCAGAACGAGCCCTAAGTCGGCTAGACATTGGGTGACAGAGAATAACCCGGCCAGGACGATAATTGAATAACCCAGTTAGAAAGTGACACAATACCCCACTAGGAGATAGCGTCGAATAACCTCGTCATCTGGAGGAGGTAGTTGGCTTATGTCGATGGTGGGGGGAGTCGTAAACGACCCAAAGGCGGTATGGTAACTGCCTAAACACCAGACTCGAGAAGATCTCGAGGAGATGAGAATGTAGAACAGGAAGGGAGATAGGGTAAAGGTGAGGTAACACTGAGTCGTTGTCCAGCCAAGGTAGACTCGATATTAGACAAGGCAAAATCTACAGTACATGAGATTCTACAGAGTTTATATATTGTATTTCACCTAGGAGTTGATCGATCGAACTGGAAACACATAGGGTGTGTTTGAATATGCAGGAGTATCGATCAGGACACAGGGATGCATCCCTATGTGTTCTGCAGATCCAGGGGGTTTCCATCCCTATATGTTATCCAATGGTTGGGAACACGGATTATTGAATAACCCGATCGGTGTTGCTGAAGTAACCTGCCCCGTCTTCTGGTGTGACCACAATAGTCGTGGAATAATCCGGTAGGATGTGGGTTGGGTTTATGGAATAACCCAGTTGGCGTATGGAATAAACCCACCATGAAAAAGTTGAAAAGGGTTCAAGAAATGCCAAATCATGACACGCGAGCTCAACACGTTCATCAAGGACAGATTGGCAACCGGCCGGATCCCACCATCAAAGTCCCCGATGGCCTCGCCGGTCTTCTTCGTCAAAAAGAAGGACGGTGCTCTCCGGTTTGTACAGGATTACCAGGCACTCAACGCGATGACTGTGAAGAAACAGTACCTGATCCCTCTGATCAATGATCTCATTAATTGTTTGAAAGGAGCCCGGTTCTTCATGAAACTCGACGTCCAGTGGGGCTTTAACAATGTCTGCATCTGGAAGGGCGACGAGTGGAAGGCTGCATTCCAGATGAACTGGGGGCTCTTCAAACCCCTGGTGATGTACTTCAGCTTGACAAACTCCCCTGCGACCTTCCAGACAATGATGAACGACATCTTCCAGGATCTCATCTTGTCTGGCGACGTTATGGTATACCTCGACAACATTCTCATCGTGCACTCGGACATCGCCTGTCACTGGGAGATCATCCGGGAAGTGCTTCAGCGCCTCTGGGAGCATAAGCTCTTCTTGTGACCAGAGAAGTGCGAGTTCGAGAAGTCATTGATTGAGTACCTCAGGGTGATCATCTCTCACGACCACGTGGAGATGGATCCGGTCAAGGTCGCTGGAGTCCAAGAAGGACGTGCAGCAGTTCCTCGGCCTCATGAACTTCTACCAGCAGTTCATCAAGGGCTTCTCAGACGACACCCGGCCCTTATTCGACCTAACCAGTAAAGGCCAACCGTGGGTCTGGACCGAAAGCGAAGGCGCTGCATTCCAAGCAATCAAGGACGTGGTGACTAGCGAACCGGTGCTGATCTTACCAGACGAGTCCTGGCCCTACTGGCTCAAGGCAGATAGTTCCAACTTCGCTTCTGGCGCTGTTCTCTTGCAGGTGGACTCCAACAAGAAGCGGCACTCGGTCACGTTCTATTCCAAGAGCTTGAGTCCAGTCCAACGCAATTACGAGATCCACGACAAGGAGATGCTGGCTATCATCCGAGCCCTCGAGGAGTGGCGACACTTCCTTGAAGGTTCGCAGCATCTGGTCGAGATCTGGACCGACCACAAGAACCTCGAGTACTTCCGGAAGTCGCAAAACCTTAACCGGCAGCAGGCACAGTGGTCACTGTACCTGTCCCAGTTCGACTTCACACTTCATCACAAGCCCGGATACTCAATGGGTAAGCCAAACGCGCTCAGCCGGCGACCGGGCCCGGACAATACAGATGTGATGCTCCTGAGTCCAGACCTTTTCCACGTCCGAGCACTAGAAGGTGTCGTAGTTACTGGCCTGGAAGTACCTCTGCTCCGCGACATTCATGAGGCACTCGCTGATGAACCAGACCTCGAGGACCCCATGGCACTCGCGGCACGGGAGCTTCTCAAAGTCCGGGGCACCCAGTCCTCCCAGTCCGCCGAATGGCACGTGGATGCCGGCCTGCTCTACTTCTGCAGCAAGATTGTTGTCCCTCATGACAAAGACCTCTGCCGCCGGATTTTGGAGCAGCACCACGACACCCGGGTGGCCGGTCATGCCGGTCGCTTCAAAACATTGGAACTTGTCTCCCGGAACTACTGGTGGCCCCAGATGTCCTGTCATGTAGGCTGGTACATTGCAACCTGCGACCTGTGCTGCTGGACCAAAGCGCTCTGGAAGCTCCCAGTCAGAGAGCTGCACCTGACCGAGATCCCAGAGGAACGCTGGAGCACGGTCTCGGTCGACTTTGTTGTCAAACTACCGGAGGCCCATGGCTACGACTCGGTCATGGTTGTAGTCGATGTCCTGGGTAAGTGTGCCCACTTCATCGAGTGCACCACCCAGCTCGATGCAGTCAGCACTGCCTGGTTGTACTACCGGAATGTTTGGAAGCTCCACAGCACGCCAGATAAGTACATTTCTGACTGCGGCCCCCAGTTCATCGCGGAGTCCACCACCGAGCTTTGGCACCTTATCGGTATCAAGCTGGCCACCTCCACACCGTACCACCTGCAGACTGAACGAGTCAACCAGGAAATGGAACAGTTCATCCGGCTTTTCACTAACTACAAGCAGGATGACTGGGACAAACTCCTCCTGGCAGCCGAATTCACTTACAACAACCACATCCACTCTTCCACACAGCAGGTTCCGTTTATGACGGACACCGGCCGGCTCCCCCAGATGGGGTTCGAGCTGAACGGGCCACGTTCGAAGGTGGAATCAGTCAAGGAATCCCGTGACCGGATCGCCTCCGGCATCTCCGAAGCCAAGGCGGCTCTTGTGAAAGCGAAAGAGGAGTACAAGCGGTACTACAACCGTCGGCGCACCCTGGCCCTGGACATCAAGGTCGACGACCAGGTCTGGCTCGATGCTTCTGACATCCTGATGACTGGACCCTCTCCGGGCCTCTCCCACCAACACCTTGGTCCCTTCAAGGTTGTCAAAGTCATTGGTCGAGGCACGTACAAGCTCGAGTTACCACCTCGGCTTTCCCTGCTCCACCCGGTCTTTCCGGTCGTGAAACTGGAGCTCACTGTGGAAGACCCCTTCGAAGGCCACCCTGGTTACGATGAGCCGGCGCCCGTGCTTCTGGACACCCCCGGCAACCTACTGGAGTGGGAAGTTGAGGAAATCCTTGATGCCAAGGTCCGGTACAAGTCCCTCTGGTACATGGTCCAGTACAAAGGGTATGACACTGAAACGGTGTGCTTACAATACGTCTTGAATATGCTAGTTATAACGTGTTGTGAAACAACACTAAAAACCACACAAACAATATCTTATCACTCCCAAAAGACTAGCGCAATCCTTAGGTGAGTTCGGGTCCGGTGTGATGCGGACTGCGGTTTCTTGACTGTCAGACGAATGTTACGTCTGTGGGTACAGTACTGCAGAAAAGGTATCGTCCTCTAGGGGGAAATTTGTGTAGCAAGTGTCGGGTGGTTTTTATTCCTCCGAAGTACGATGGGTTAAGTTTACAAGGGATAGATCTTTAGATGGGTGGGCAGGATCTGTTATTTTTACAGGCTTTCAGCACGGAGCACTGAGAAGCCTTTGTGCGCTGGGGGATATGGAGTTCGTTCCTTTTCAGCCTTCCGGGGTCCGATAACTCGGTTGCGTATCCTATACAGGCTCCTGTCGAGGGAGGACGGAAAGAGTCGCGGATAGAGTCGCGTTACTTCCTCCAGGTGTTTGCTCTGTGCAGTGGGTAGGGTTTTCTGAGCTGCGGTTTTATTTCTCCGTTGTGATCTTCTTCTCCGTTTAATGTGCGGGACCTCGGGGCCTGTTTCGAATGTCGTAGCCTAAACTCCGCTATTCCCTTCCTTTGGGACCCCTTTCTTTATGTCTCCGCTTGAACCTCGAGGCGAGATATTCGCTGACGAGGTGACCGTGCCGGTTGGTAGATGGCTATGGGTACTGGATTTCTCCGGATTATCCCAAGTCAAAGACTGTTTGCCTTCCGATACTACTCGGTCGGAACAGTTACACGCTAACAGGAATTCTGTTGCTGGCTGTTTTGATACCACTCCACCTTCGGTACGTGGCGTTTTATCGTTTTCAGGATCTCCTATACGACCTGGTCCTTTTTCTGGTCGGAGTTCCCTACCGGAAGCGACTGATTGGCCACCCCTTGCGCTCCGGGTCTTGCTTTAACCTGTACTTTGTGGTACTTCGGTTTGGTGTCCGTCTCGTGTCCGAAGACGGAGGAAGAGTTCTTTCTTGGCTTGTGAAAGCCTTAGGAATTTAGGTGGGGAGATACAAGATGCCATTCTCGAATAATATGCTAGGTTTTTATACTCTTTGCCCAGCCACCGGCACATCGTCCCGACGTGCGTCCTTCATTCCAGACACAGCCCTCAGCCCACAAGGTAGCTCCTACCCCCTTTAGGCCTGAAGGAGTCCGCTTTCCTCTTCTCCTTTGCTGGTGAAGTCCCCTTTGACGGAGGTACTCCTATAACCTTGTCGTCAGCCTGGTCGAGCCCCTCCCGGGTCGTGGACCCCGTTTCTCCTTTGTCCTGTTACTTTTCCCCGAGCTGGATAGCTCCTTTCTAGCGCGGAGATCTTTTTACAGCGCGGTTCTTGAGTCGATCGAATTCTTTCACTGCGGAATTCATCCTCTTGTTGCGTTGATATTGTTCTCGCTCTGTTTCACCTATTCCTTCTTGTCGGAATTCCTTCCCTCGTCTTATCGGTACCATTCTTGACTTGGTCGTCCTACTCCTTCCTGACGGAGTTCGTCTCCTCGTCATATCGATACCATTCTTGACTTGGTTGACCTATTCCTCCTGGATGGAGTTCGTCTCCTCGTCATATTGATACCATTCTTGACTTGGTTGGCCTGTTCCTCCTGGACGGAGTTCGTCTCCTCGTCATATTGATACCATTCTTGACTTGGTTGGCCTGTCCTCCTGGACGGAGTTCGTCTCCTCGTCATATTGATACCATTCTTGACTTGGTTGGCCTATTCCTCCTGGACGGAGTTCATCTCCTCGTCATATCGATACCATTCTTGACTTGGTTGACCTGTCCCTCCTGGACGGAGTTCATCTCCTCGTCATATCGATACCATTCTTGACTTGGTTGACCTGTCCCTCCTGGACGGAGTTCGTCTCCTCGTCATATTGATACCATTCTTGACTTGGTTGGCCTATTCCTCCTGGACGGAGTTCGTCTCCTCGTCCTATCGATACCATTCTTGACTTGATTGCCCTACTCCTTCTTGACGGCCGTTCTTCGAGCTCCTTATCCATACCCTACTCGTCCTATATCCAGTTCTTATCGCGTTCGGCGCCTGGCTCGGCTTCGCTGGCGAGGCGAAGCCAAGCGAGGCGAAGACGAGCGAGGCGAAGTGGAGGGAGGCGAAGCGGAGGGAGGCGAGGCGGAGGTGAGGCGAGGCGGAGGTGAGGCGAGGCGGAGGGGAAGCGCGAGGCGGAGGGTAAACGGCGAGCGGGCGTGGTCGTGCGGAAAACAGCGAGCGGGCGTGCGGGAAACGCAGCAGAAATGCGAGCGGGCGTGGGCGTGCGAGAACCAGCGAGCGCAGGCGTGCGGAGAACAACGAGCGCGCGTGCGGGGAACAGCGAGCGTGCGTGCAGGAAACGGCGAGCGGGTATGCGGAAATGCGAGCGAGCGCGGGTGTGCAGAGAACAGCGAGCGCGCGTGCGGGAAACAGCGAGCGCAAAACAACAAGCGTGCGTGCAGGAAACGGCGAGCGGGTATGCGGAAATGCGAACGGAGCACAAGTAATTCGTGCGAGCGGAGCATTGTGCGGTCTCGTATGGGAGTGTGGATTTGCCAGTGACACCTTTACCAACGCTTATTTCGCTGTGTCTGAGAGTTCCGCTGGCGTTTTTATCCTGCAATCCTTCATGTCCATTTCGAAGGTGGTATGGGAGTGTGAATTTGCCAGTGACACCTTTACCAACGCTTATTTCGCTGTGTCTGAGAGTTCCGCTGGCGTTTTTATCTCGCAATCCTTCATGTCCATTTCGAAGGTGTCCGGTTTGAAGTTATGCTCCGCCATTCGTCTGTACTATTGTTTCAGTCTCCTCTTTTCTCCTTGTTGCGCATTTGGGCGGTTGCCAGAGTCGACACACAGTGGAGGCTCACACCGGACCGTAGTATGCGGCCAGCAGGTTTGGATTGTATAGTTAACAACGAAACAAGTACTATGAGGCACTAACAAAGTCCCCGTGGCACTTCACTTGGCAAGTTACAGCAGTTATCTTTCGCCGCGGCATTGGATGAACATTTGTATGAGACGGATACAAGAAGGTAGTGACTATTAAGATAGTTCTATCGCTTCAGGGCAGAGTTTGTACTTGGTGTTCACAAAATATCCCCAGCAATGGCCAATTCCAATTGCTATATTGAGGCAAGCTGCTTCTTCCTTGGCAATTCTCTTTACTGCAGGACTCTCCCGTACAGCAGACCTAAACTTGTCCTCGTTTAGGAATGTTTCCTTCACTTTTATAGTAACGGCTTAAGTGTTGACTGCAAAGTCCAACTAATCGATCCAACAGCTAATGTCAGGACTCTCCCTGACGAGTGTGAAGGCAAAGCAGTTGACAAGTCACAACCAATTCTCAGGTGGTTAACCATTTGAAGCTTAACTGATGAGTCCCTTGCTTGACAATTCGAGCCAACAACCAACTTCAATTTATAGACAAGTTACAAACAGAGATAGTAAACGAATCTCCGCGAAATATGCCTGAGGACACCCACGCCGATAGATGGTGCGATGAACTGGCTGTATGCGGGTTCTACAGGCTGCTTTTATAGTAATAGTACAAATGAAAGGAGATAAACTAGATATAGTAACTGAGATGTGGTGCTTGGTCATGTAGGTTCGTTCCCTTGTGGTTCTTCGTCAATCCCGCATGCTCCTGGGGCTGGGAGATCGTTGGTTTTGACCCCCACAGTCTATATTTGGTATATTGGCAATACCGCGGTGCCTTCCGCACCCGTAGTACGATGCCACGCCGGCCTGGGGTTGAACCCAGCCTTTTTAATACATTCCTCCTCGTGCTTGTCTTTGGTGGATCCGGCCGTGGGCAGTGCTTGGCCCATGAAGTACCGGAGTGCCTGAATCCAATCGTTAGAATCCGAATTAGGACTTGTATGTATGTCTTTGATTGACAGGTCGCGTCGTGCCGCGGCACCACGTGATCGTCTGATCGCTTTGGCAGTTCCCTGTCTTAGGGTAACAATGGGTCTATGGTCGACCGCGGCCCATTAGCAGGCACCGCGGTAGGTTATACACAGTTATGGGACGCCGCGACATAGCCGCGGCCGCTTTCCTCCATAGCGTAACCGTTAACACAACTGTGTCTTTGTCAGAGAGGTGCCGCAGCAGCACCGCGGTCGCTCTCCTACGCAGTTTAATGTACCGCGCAACATGTTAAAGTCCTGCTACTTCATCTATGTAGTCTCTGGGTCGCTGTTATAGGAATATATCCCTCGAATCGGTTATAGGTGTTTATGGGTATATCTCCTTGGCAGTGTATTCAGAGTACAACACGCCGCGGTGTCACCACGGTCGTGCTCTGAATACTACAGTCAGTAGTCAGAGCTCGCTCTGACTCTCCTTTATATCACCTAGCAGAGTCCAGGTATACAGCTATGTTTGTATAGCACTGAAGCTACCCTGCGCTTCTTAATGATGTGTTTATAAGCGCAAAAATAGCTAGAGGACGTGCATTTGGTGTTGTGCCGTCTCAACGCTTCGCACAATCAATGGGTAAAACACTCTGACGTGTTCGCCCCGGAAGCCATCGTGGAGTTCTACCGGAAATACCCAGCCAAACCCCGCACCATCGCCATCGCCGCCTTCGACTCCCTCCCATTCTGGAACACCTCCATCGACATTTGTTCTCTCCGGTCTATGCATAGAGGCGCCGCATTCCAAGGGGGGTGATGTCAGGGGAACCCCCGACCAGCCCACCCAGTCCGCATCCAGTAACCGGTCACCCGGCCTCCGCCCTCCCGTCAACCGGTCCACCAATTCGACATGGCACCAAGTCTGCGATCAAGCACGAGACTTATGCTGATCCCTCCGATCAACCTGGTCACATGCTACTAGTCAGTAGCCACTTTTACATACCCAGAACCTAGCGTGGGAATCCCCAGAGTTTCTTCTCTTTGGATCCCCCGCGCTAGGTGCATATTCTTGTACACTTAGCTACTTCTTTATTCATCTCTTTGGATCCCCCTCGCTAGTCTGTGACACCCCAGGCCTTGAGGTTGCCCTTACACCCACAATGTCTCAAGATTATCCAGAATCAAGAGACTGTCTGGACTTCTGGTGAAGTGTTGGATGACTGAGTGGGTGAGGTCTTTCCCAGGCTTTAGTCCCAGATGGGCTCCCACAAGAGCAGCAAGTTCAACTTGGGTTCCAGCAGAGTCACAAGCAACAAAAAAACACTGCTGCTGATATCTGACAGCAATTTCTGTATGATGGATAACTGCTTTTGCCAAGCTTGTCTTTCCCATCCCGCCTGCACCCAAAATTGCTATACTGGGTGTTCCTTGGCGGAAATGTTGAAGAATGTCTTCAAGTTCTGACCCTCGACCATGGAATATCTTTGGCTCTGATGGTAGCATGGAGATTGAGTTGGAGCTTGAACATCTTTAGGGGTTGATATTATTGTGAGACCAGTGAAAATTGACCTGCTGTAAGAATCCGAATAAACCCCGGTTATCTGTGTAAAAGTCATTTTTTTGGATTTCTAATGCCCAGTGCATTTCTTACGAAGGAAACTCCATCTGAACTAGTTGTGTCCCAGAGAGCTTCGATCATGTCAAGCACCTCTCTGTGCCTTCTCTCTGCATCTTGTTGGATGTCCATAATATTGTTCATGACAGTGATCATCTGCATAGCATATCTTCAATAACATGTTGCAGTGCCAAATATATGGCTCACCTGAAAGAAATCAAGCCCTTGTTGTAGTCCTGCCCTGCATTCCTTCAACAGTGTGCTCATCTCACCCTGACGAAAAAATCTCTGGAATTTGCTACCCTTCTGTTGGGCCTCAACAAAGGTATGGATCTTATGGAGGGTTCTAAAAAGTGACAGTAAGTGTTAACTCTCAAGTTTACGAAGCCAAATCAAGATACTCTGTAAATAACCCAATATTCTTCAACACACTCGGAGACAATTCTGCGCCTGTATCGGACTGGAGATGAACGATGATGATGGCATTGAGCAATTCATGAGCTTGCTCTATCAAGCAGGTACAGTCATCTTTGTTCTGTTTCGCAGACTAGGACAACACTGAGTTTCGCTGTAACCACAGATCCATCGAACAAATATACCTCGACATATTTCAAGAGAGACTGAACGGTGTTAAAAATGGCACCCAAGAATGGGTCTTGAAGTTATCAGCAAGGACCTCGAGGCTGTTTGCGGCTATAGTCAAACATGTCCTGAGGTTGTTCACGCGCATTTCGGTGACAGTAGGTTGAGGGGACAATTGAGAGGGCATCTTGCTGGTGGGTCATTGTGTTGGGGTGACACTATTTATGCATAAATCTTCACAGCATCCAAGACACCTGCATTTTCTCTGTCGAGATACATGTGCCATATGCTTCGGAATGAAAACACTCCGAGTCCTCCGTACTGACCGGGATTCTGGTGGAGGAATGATCACTGCTAAAGATCTGCGGACAGGAAGAATGCTTATGGTTTGGCATGAGATAGTGGTTATTAATAAAATACGAATGCTGGTTTGGATGAGGTACGAGCGGATTATACAAAATACCTAACTTACCATCTTCCATCAACATCACTTTCTATCACCGTCGGTCGGACGGGGTTTGGAGATATCTGTTTTTTTTCAAAAAAAAAGTGGCTGTTACTTCGCTGGAGCGTGACTAACCGGTGGTAATTGTGCCTAAAGTTAATCTATCTCCGCCTGGCCAGGTTGAATTCAGAACGACCGGTGCAAGCCAGTACGTGTCTTTCGTACCACCAACCTGGTCCGCATTAAATATAAGTGAGCCCTCACAGGCTTCGATGATGATTCAATTGCACGACGAGCCCGCTAATTTTTCCCTGTCCAGAAGCCGCTTTATTTCTGGTTGCGGCATACTCCCGAGGTACAGATCCTCATTAACTCCCGACCTAGATCATCTTCCTCTGCAAGAGGGATTCCCTGGCCACCCCACACGCCGCAGGAGCTGCGGCCACCAGACGCGTGCAACGTTGGCTCGCGTTCCCAGCGGACTCCGCACACACCTGGCACCGAGATCGTCAACGCACTGAGCCAGGATATTACCACTCGCCCCATCACCAAGACGTGCCGCGTCCCCGCCCCCGCCAAAGACTCGGGCCGCTGGTTCGCAGGCCATGACCTAGAGACGCAGGCGCTACAGCCTGCCGGCACAGCGGCACCAGAAGCACAAAGACGCTCAGCTGTTGGTAGCCTTCTCCAAGAATACGACACCTGATAAGCGCTCGGTAGCTCGTGCGCGAGCGAAAACCACGCTGTCCTCCGCGGATGTGTGCAGATACGGCTCGTGCAGCCACGAGTTCCCTCCGCCGAAGACGAGGCTCGGGCGCTTCACGGGAGTAGCCTCCCCTCTCTCCCGCCGCTTTCTCCGCATGTGACGCTTCCCTCTCCCGCCGCCGCTTTGAAAAAACCAAAAGGAAACAGAGAAGGCCGCAGCGCACGTCCCTCCGTTTCCTCTGCTCATGCAGCCAGCCTCTGCTGTTCCCCACTCGTGGTCATCGTACCTCCCTCCTTCTCCATCACGCTGCGTGCAGACGGTCATCTTACTCTCAGGGTAAGAGGCTGCATGCGAGACGTCAGTGCGTGCGGGAGCGGTCGTGACGTCGAGCGTGAATGCTCGCGGATGCCGCTTTGTACGGGCACGGATGCGGCAATATATTGCGGCGAGGACCCGGGGCACTCCGTCGAGTCTTGCTCGATACAGTGCCAGCGGGAAGAGGCTCAGGCCGCGCTGGCACCGGGGAGCTGCAATACTTATTCAGCTGTATGAAAGTGATGGTCAGCGCCGGCTTGGAAACTGGGGGATAACCGATGATAGAGGAAGAAAGGATGGGCAGAGGGAGGGGAGGGAATGAAGAGAAGAAGGTCGAAATAATACCGAAGGAAGGAATCCCCCAAAAGGAAACGAAAGTGCTTGACGGGGCGGCATCCCTTCCCTGCCCTGCGCTGCGGCTTCCACCCCTTCCTCCGCACGCGACGTCTCCCTCTGGCCGCTGCGTCTTCTCGTCGTGCTCGGCGCACCGCCTGGCCGTACCTTCCTCGTTTTCGTAGTCGCGCTCCCGATCCCCCATCCCCGATCTTCCTAGTCGTGCGATGCGGAGCGCGAGCACGAAGCGTCCGCCGCATGTAGACACGTTCATGGGGGTACGGATCTTCACCGCGCTTGTCGTACGGTGCCCTTCTGCGCGGGGACCAGGTGGCGATGGCTGGCAAGGCGCGACGTCGAGATACCGCGGGGATCCTGCTCTGGGTGAAGCCGTGTACGCGAGGCGGGGAGCGGTGACCTGTAAACAAGCGGGGATCAGCGCCGGCTTCGACGACGACGAATTGAAGGAGGTAGGAGGGAACGAGTCTTAAGAGTAGGGACCAGGACGGGGACGGGGAAGTGCCGAAGAAGGCCTGACGAGGGGAGGGGGAGAGGGAGGGAAGGAAATAGATGACGGTCGGAATAATATAGACAGGAGGAAGTGAAATAATATACAGTCCCCCAAAAAGGAAATGAAGGCCGCGCCGTACGAAAAGATGACGGGACCGACGAGCCTCGACGATCATCGATCCACGTCCGGCGCAGCCTTTGCCTTGGAGGACAGCACAACCCCAACAAGGTGGAAAGGAAACGCGGAATGGAATACAGCGCGCACTCGGGCTCCTTCCACGTAAGCGCAGCGGGGAGCCAACGCGCACCGCGCAAGCACCGGCGTCGAGTAAGCTGCCAGTTGCAGTGGCAACCGAAGAGAGTCGATACGACGTTTTGCGCTGCTGGTGGTGCATGAAACGGGACGGCGGAGGAACGCGAAACAAGGCGCGCCGCCACCTCGCGCTTCGCGGCTCGTCGTAGCCCACAGCCACAAGCGCTTGGTGCAGGAGAATCGCCACGGAGACGATGAGGGCGCACGGGACGAAATATCATGAAATCGAGCAGAATCTGCGAAGTGCGGCAGTCCGCAAAAAAATTTTAAAAAAAGAGATGTCGGCATCAAAGGAGGCGCAAAATAAAGTCGAGCGCAGGAAACCCGTGGTGACCAAACATAAAGTGAAGTCCTGGGCACGCGAGCATGCACGGGTAACACGACAACGCGCATGCAACACATACAGCGCGCAAGCCACAGCCCACACGGTACGAGGGCCCGCATCCAGCGAGTGAAGCCCCCGAAGTATAGGCACCATATGTACAGTGCCCGGACCCCGCGACGAGAACAACGAGCGGGACAAAACCCAACTTGAAGGATAGAGATCAGAGATCGCATGAAAATAAGTGCTGCGTGAGGGTATGGGCTGCACTTCCGAGGCCAAAACGAACTGCGATGCCACTCAGTGCGATAATGGGGTGGTGCAATTCGTTGAGGGCGGAAAATGAAAGGCCCCGAAAATGGACACAAAAGAGAAAAAGAAACAAAGGAAAGGCGATAGTGGGGGGAGGAGGAGGAAGGCAAGGGCGCGGTAGAAGAGATGACTCACCGCATCCCACCAGCTCGTCCATAAACTCGTCCTTGTGCTCGTCCGAGCCGGGGAGTCCGCAGCGAGGATAGTACTGGGCAAGTAAAATAGGTCAGGACGGATTCATAGAAGGTGGAGAGCGAAAGAAGGGGGACGGGAAGGATGAGAGCAAGATGGAAGAGTCGTGCACCTGCACCGCGTCATGAAATGACCATGCTTGCCTCGTACACACCAGCGCGCCGAGCATCGGTAGATGCTGAAGTGAAGCCCCACTGTCCAATGCATGCCAGTGTCCTCATCCGGTGAGCCTAATCTCGGCCTCGAACGACCAGGCAAGCAAGCGGGACGCCTCGACGGCAGAGGTGTAATAATGTTCGGTTGATCACGGAGAGGAGGAGGAGGGGAGCGGAGCGACCCGACGACGACGACAAGGTAGTGCGTTAGGCAAATACAAAAGGGTGGGGACCCATGACGCTGGAGGAAAGATCTAGCGTTTCGTCTGTAGAAGACACGTTCGGTTGATCACATTCATAGTGAGTGCATTTGGGCTTGAACTTTTATATCTTCCACCTGGTGTATTCCCTCGCCGTTTGTATTCCCCTACAATAGATGTCGGGATATCTTGCGGTGAGTGGAACGAGTTGAAGAGGAAATGATCTACATCCGAAACGGGCCGATGCGTCTCCACTCTTTTTAATCGGGAAAGAGCGATCCTTTATTACATAAGGATTCGTAATCCCTATTTTCTCGGAACTCGGAGTTGGTTGATCCGCATCAGTGGATCATGGACGATCGGGCAAATAAAAGCGTCGTTGTGGGCAGGCGCAATCATGTTTCGCCCACTACGACCCCTATTCGCACACCCTGCGCGCCGCATCCAAGCGGCTGCGATCTCACGTCTGCAGCGTCCTATTATAAAGTCTACTGTAACCATTCACCTACCGGCCCTGAATTGTCTCTAAAATCAGAACCACAGCGCTCCTCCCACTCCGGTGCCAAAAGCCCCTTTGTCCGCGGGGACATCAGTACATGGCACCAACCCCGCGTTCCCCTCCCCGAATACTGGTCATCCGACTGGGCGAACTGGGAAAGGGCTGCAGAGTTCCAGGACACCTCCGAACTCGTGTCCACAGAGACAATGCACAAGTTCTGGGGTGTCGTCGGGGAGGTCGAGCCGCTCGCGTACATCTCTGATGAGGTCGGCACCGAGTCGCTGTTCGTTTTTGCGCAGATGGGGTGTATTATTGGTACTCGCATGGTGAGCTGAAGCGGTTTGAGAAGGAGGGCCCGTTTAAGGACCATGATGATTTTTGGAGCGGCTTGGTGATAAGGAGGTTTGGGGAGGAGGGGTTATGGTTGACCCAATTGTAGACAGATGGTATCCCGAATCCGAATTCGAATGATGATTTGCAGGCCAGGTGTGCTTCTGGTTTAATTGCGGCTGTCCGATGAGAGCCTCGGATCCGCATCACCTGCAGGTCAGGAAAACGCCAGCTCGGTCGCTGATTTTGCGCAACTAACAGGATGCGCGTAAAGAAGTAATCAGCGGCCTGCCCCAAACAGCCTTTTCTCTAGAAAGACCGACGCATCTCGGCAGAAACCCTATGCAACGTTCTTGGCTGAACTCTGGATGGCAGCATTGTTCACGGCTTCGTGTGCGATGACAATTCAGAGACAGATGGCATTGCTGCGACTGGGTTTAATGCAGTAGCATTCATAATTCTCGTCGCTAAAAAAAAGCATGGTTCTTGCTGGGTTACGGTACGTTTGCCTACGGAACTTTCGTCAAAAGGGTGGAACAAGGCGCGGGACGTACGAGGTTCTCGTGAAGCCGATAGCCTGCAGTTCAACGTAGCAACAGACTATTACGCCGCACTAAAATTTCTGGCATCTGCACAGTAAGGTGAGTTTGTTCACTTGCGAGCTCATGTGCTGAATTGGAGCATATCATTATCTAATAATCGCGGTTTAGTGCCGGGTCATTGATGTTCAACCAATCTTGTCGAGACCTTGCGATACCACGCCATGACCATGAGTGTCTCCTTGGCTGGGCGACACAATATCCTGCGTCACTGTGATCGCTTGCGCCTCTCGAACAGCCGAGAGTCGTGCCGCTGCATAGTGATGTTCAGGGCCCGGCCTGGCCTGGAAGCCGCGGCTTTGGTCCGGCCTGAGCGGGCTTGGGCTTGGAATTTCTGAAGCCCAAGCCCAAGCCCGCGACCAGGGCTTGAAGCCCTAGGTCCGGGGCTTGATCGGGTCTGAGGCAGATGCCAAGTATTTAATACCCTGGTGGTACGAATAGTCGTTTTGAATGATATGTGAGTCAATTACATTCAATGGATCCATTTATTTCATACTTTCTAACCAATAGAACCAGAAATTCCATTTTGGCTGTTCTAAATTTGATAAATAAAATGCTCCAGAAGCTATAAAATGTCTTTCAAAACATCCTGAGTAAGTCATACGCCTATCTGGAGTCCCATAGTTTACTTTGCGCGCAAAGATTAACTGTTCATACAGTGGGGCCTCAAGCCCAAGCCCTGGGCCTGAGACTTCCCAGGCCCGAGCCCTGAGCCCGCTCAAGCCCTGCAGCGGGCCCGGCACGGCTTGGGCTTGGTAGGGCCTGGCCTGGCCGGCCCAGGGCTTGAAGCCGGGCCCTGAACATCACTAGTGCCGCAATGTATGGGACCAGGAGATTTACAGCAGATTCTTTATGCATCCATCCTGACAGTTGTCCAATGAGCCAAGGTATTTTGGGTATGTCTCAAGCAAACAGTGGAGAATCAACTCGATACAGCGGGGATCGAGATACCAAACTACGAAATGGTTTACTGAAATGAAGCTCGTGATTAATAATCACGAGCTTCACTTCAGTGCCTCCTGATAATGGTTCTGTTGCATACCGTCCGTGGCTGATTCCCATTTCATTCAGACAGCCTTATGGAACGTGCAAATATCTGAAGATAGTTTTCGCTGCTCTTACTGCAGTGAGTGCATCACACCTCGCCCGCCTTTGCTTGACAGCCGAATTGTAACCAGGCAACCTGCGCTCATCATTTGACCTCCATTACGATTCACAATTACCTCGCCACTTCCCGAGAGCTTGCAATGAATCGGAAACTCGCATACTTGAAAGTCTTTTTTAAAAAACACAATAATCCAAAGGTATAAATTTTAGCAGTCCATAAAAGGCATGTTCACTCATGCTTATTTCTCACTGTGCGGAACTGAAGAAATCAGACATGCCGCCAGCAAATGTGAACAACCGCTTGTGGTTTAGGTTTTGTCCTGCCCAGCCAGAGCTATAGCGCGCGCCCAAGCGAAAAAAAATAAAGGACATAATGATGACCGGTCCGACTGCCGAAAGAGGCAAAAGAAAGGGGCGTCCACTCATTCCTCAATCTCTTCATTCATCCATGGCCACGCCCGTGCGACAACTCGCTCTCAATTTATGGGCCTCTTTCCGGAGGGTATTTCCCACCGCGACTCTCGAATGTCCGGTCATCGTGGCGGGATGCACCCCAAGAGGACCACCTGCGTTAATGATGTAGTTGCTTCATGCCGACCTCGCGCTCGCTGGCTAACAGGCACCAGATCAAGGATAAACTCAGCAGCGCGACCCACGACGAAGAGAACCGCGACCTCGTCAAATTTCTGCGAGTTTGTTTGTGAGTCTTTAGCAGCGTGATTCAGCACATGTGTTATTCGTATTCAAAGAATATCGCTCCAGAACGTCGCGTCAGGAAAATGCCCCACACCGTGCCTTCCGACAAAGACTCTACAGTAACTCACCCCTCAGCACGGTGTCGGACGAAAGCTCAAGTCTTGGTAAGGCCGTCGTATTCCGTGGCTAAATCGATTACAGTACTAATGTGCAGTCGTCTGGAATGTAAAGCGTGGAAACTTTGGCCAAACTACGGTTCCCTCTCCACGAGCTCTCGAATGGCTTGCGCACTGAGTGAATACACTGCAATTCTCTATCTCGTTACTTCTTGCACCACCCCGCCCCACTGCAACCGTTGTCAGTGGGGCGCCAAAGGGGCGTCAACAGGGCGGCAGTCCAATTATGGGGGGGCGTCAATCTCACCGCGTGATCTATTACAATAGTTGATCGACATCTCGCAGATTTCAAATTTGCCGTGCGGCTTTGCACAATGCACAAAACCCGCATGCGGCTCGTGCGCAACCTATCTATTTCTTGTCAACACCGAGATAAATCAAAAATAGTGTTCAAAACACAACACACTGGGAATGGCATACATATGGTATAACACATGGCCCAGATGAACTACGGCGTTTACTCAATACAGGATGCATTGAAATTTTCTGGAGGCTGTCACGATACCACCGTGTGGCCAAGTAAATGTTGCAGAATAAATATACTGAATTGAAGCAACCATCAAGCTTGCTCGCTGTACTGTGTACGTAGTCTTGACTTACTCTTGCGTTACTCCCGTACCTGTAAAGAAACATTCTTCTGCAAGAAAAGATACCGGGGTCAGAGGCCTGAGAGCACAAAGATTGCTCCATTAACATTTAATTTGTCAAATGACGGTTCAAGTATACACGAAATTTAGCAAAATCAGTTTGGGTTTGCACCTCTAACACAACAATAGTTTACTTTGAAACACGTTGATAAATAAGTTCTCTTTATATAAATTTGTAGTCTTGGCAAACCACGACTGCCCTGTTTAATCCTCCAATCATTATTTTCACCGTTCATATCATCGAATCCCGAGGGATCCTCACCATAAAAGTGATATCACATCGTTCGGCATGGGAAAGTACTATAATTATTTCCTCCGGAGTTCATTGTTAGCTGAAGGCAGATTCCCCAATGCTCCCACCCCCTTTCGAACCTTTTCCTCTCTCGACAGTAATACAGCATTTCATCTCAGTCGAGACCATGTTGGGCGGCAGTTAACTGTGGATGCGGCAGCTACTAAATTTCGACTACCTGATTTTCGACCAGCTCTTGCTGCATACTTGCATCGAAAGCAAGGAAACCAACTTATAATTGGCGGCAAACGGCCGAATCTCAGAGACGACACTCTACTATTTGACAAAATCGAATATTGGAATAATGTTCGCATCCAATCTCGCTCTTTCCATGACGCCAACAAGATCCTGGTTCCGGAGACCGTAAATGCAGCTCCTCCGGATGGCCATTGGAAATGTGGGCATGCAGATGCTGTGATTGTGAATACAAGCTCAGAGCATCAGTGGCTGCACAGTGGACTTGCAGGTACGTCTGTTACTCTAGCCTTTAATCTTCAACTAAATCTCTTGTTCAAGGTCACACTATTTGCCAACTTCGTATGATCTTCCGAGTTGTCCCCTGGAAAAATTGTCCACCGCCAGCAGGAGCACACAGTTTTCTTGCTTAGGTTCAGCGTTTCGATATCGTCCCTCAAATGAGAGGTGGCTTTCCAGAGCCAGCCAGTGGCATGTATCAACTTAAAAGAGCTCGGAGGGTGGACCAGTCTATCATGGGTGACATCATTCCATTGGATCGACTTCGTATGCGTGTTGAGCTCACCCCTCATTTCGGAAAGATGGCAGACAGACGCCTAAAAAAGGTCCGCAAACTGCGACGGGGGGATTATCGCACAGCCTGGCGGGATTTCGACACCATTACCGCACCACTAGCGGACGGCGGCCGCCTCCACGAACATTGCGCTGAAAGTGCAGTTGGTGCGGGTACGTATTTCTGTCCTAATTTGTTGCGTGTCTGACTTGGCGAATAGGATTTGGGTGGATGGGACGCCAGCGGGCAGCGACTCAATTCTCACTACTCTTTCAACAAGCTTAGCAGCGCTGGTGAAATGGAACCCCCGCACGAAACAAACCTTTCTCGAAGATTTGCGGGTTTGCGAGTCAGATGAAGAAATCGTGGCGGTGCTTCGCGAGAGCCAGGCCCTCAAACCCTCGTGTCGGAACTGCCAAGTGTTCGGCAGGCGGCTTTCCCCCACCTGCATTGATTTGGCCATCCTGATGGGACGCAAAATATAAATTGGTGAGCGCGTTTGAACTTCAACATCTCCGCGTGCGCTGAGAAATAGCGCCGACGATCGCTAGTACCAACCTCAATTTCCGGTACGTCGATGGTCATGGACGACAAAAGGCCTCTCCCCTGGCTCCAATTCGCACCGGTGAGTTCAGTGTTTCACCCAGCATGGTTGGGAGGAGCTGTTGTGTATACAGGCTTGAATTTCTACATTGATGTTTCGGAGACTTCAACCATCGGGCAAGGGCCTCGCATTACAGTCTGATATATTGCGACTACTTTGTATGCGGTATGCTGGATATCGCATTAATTTCATTCAGTCTCTCTTCACGCCGAAACCGTCCGCTCCTACCTGCCACCGCGCAATCTCTTTTATTTCGCAGAGCCTCGGCAGTGAGAGACATTCATGGAATGGAGCGTTCGTATTTTATTTCCCCGTCCTACATTCATAGCTCATTCACCTCAACGCCGCTGGAACATCAACAATTGTCTTGTCTTCCCAGCGGAGTGGACGACCTGTTGGAATGAATCTCATATATATCCCGATGGGTACTGCTCTTTTCTGAACGCTGTGGTTGACCATATGCTGGGCACGAGTACCGATGATCAATTAGTTGATGGGGTGGAATTTTTGGCTAGGCCAAGTTCAAGTTTACCTGCTTATTGGATCACTCACGACCACGTGAACCCATAGGATTCATGAAATACGGTACCTCGATTCCGAAATCTCGTTGCCTCATCCTTCAAACAGTCTTCAATCATAGGCGACTACTGGTTCGTGATCCATTCCCGAATTCCTGTTTGTTATTTTCTGGACATTGGTCAGCCTTGTGTGGTTCAAAATGTACTAACAGTGGGCCCGTGCTACGCTACGGAAATCTTCACAAAACCCACAACATTTCTCAATCATCAAGATCAAGTTTGAAATAACACTGAAGACGCCGCTCGTTGTCAACCTTCGGTTGACTCCTCGTGTGCTGTCTCTGTGTGCAACCTCCATAAGAACTATATCTCTACTTAGTCAAAATGGTATTCGTAAGATTCAGTATAATATAATGCTCGAGTTCCAACTACACAAATTATTGAATTTTCAGGCTCGATAGATTGCTTGTTTTGGGAGAGCTTTGGATGATGCATTTGGTTTCCTGAGTGAAATTTCACGCCAGTATTATGGCAGAGATTCGATGGGCTCACCCAAGGCTCACCTGCTCGCTCGTACATATCTGGGATGGTAGGATAGCATATCACATGCTGCTGTGCATTCTGCCAGTTTACCCATGTCTGGAATTCTTAGGCTCAGTTTTACTTGTCCTCAGATTTATTTATTTACCTTACCTTGTGCATTCTCTGACCATCGGACTTGAATTTTAGATGGCCTGGTGAACATCTCGACATTAACCTGTTTGAGGAATGGCCATATGTATGAGCTGGCATCATATGGCTTTCAGACGGTACGATGATACATAACAGCTGTCGTAGAATATTCAATCAAATCCAGAGAAGTCAGGTCAACTTTCTCCCGGGGATCATGTTCCTGCTCGTGTGAGTTCCGAACTTCTTAATCAATTTGCCTGTCCTCAAATATGTTACAGTTCGCTGATATGTACATGCGCGGGCCTCTGGTCCTCAAAGTTGAGCACAGGCCATATAGCTGAAGGGTCTGTATTATTCCACTGCACCAAACAAACTCCACTTCACCCTTCATCACTTCTCATTTCTCTTTTGCAAACCTTCCCACTTCGGATTGTTAATTTAATCAAGGGACCCCAAAAGCAGAATGGGCCAGAGTCTCAATATAATTTTCTCGCTGCATACCACCTCACTTGAAGTCATACTCTTTGTGAGGTTGAAACCATGGTTGATTAGCTTTGGATGCATTACAGCCTATTACAGTACTACCGAAGCGTAGGCTACTTGTCTGTCTTGGTTAAAAAACTGTCCAGGGTTGGTAATGCCTTCCCTGGGATTTTGTGCGACTCCCAGACATTTGGGTGGACTGGCAGACATCTCGACAGCTATAAGGTATAAATAGAAATACAGTCTACTCTGTCTTAAGCCATAGTTGTCATAACCCATACTCTGTAAAACCCCATAGGTTTTCGGTGTCCACCAGGGTCGTTCCCACCAAAAATCCCATAACTCTCTAATACTCCATAACCCATACATTTTTGGTGGTCAAAACCCATAATTTACCCCTATTTGGCCTGTCTATGTATGTTATTTTGCGAGGATTTTGGACGCTTTTCACATGTCTCTGCACCTGTCTCTTGAATTAATTAAACACAGCCTCTCTGTGCTCAATGAAACAGTTAAAAAATGTAAAGATGGACTCACTGCACGACTACGTAAGAAGGAGAAGATCTCAGAGCAGGTGATGGAGGATTCAACTGACGAGGAGATTTTTGAAGCGGTCCAGAAGATGCGCGATGACCGCGAGAACATGGAAACCAATGCAGGTGATGATGGCGCCGATTCTGCACAGGACCCAAAGCCAACGAGAAAAGACGCACTTCAGGCTGTCGATACTGCGCAGGTATCTCCAAGATGAACATGGGACATATGCCCACAAGCTTGAGCTTGGCCTCGCGACGTTTGGATGGGAAACTCAGTTGGAATGTTCCAAACACATGATTCCGACCATGATCACCGATTATTTTGGCGTCTAAATAAATTCCAATTTCTTATGTAATTCTTTTCCTTTAATTTCGGGCCTCTGCTAGACCCCATACTCTGCAATAACCCATAGATTTCCATGTCTACGGAGGGGTATGGCTTAAGACAGAGTAGACTGTACAACATTTCGGTGGAGAACTCGACATTTTTGGTGGAACTGTGGAACTAATGACCTCATTGGAGCTGTTTTTCTTGAGACAAACAGCCTGTGAGCCAATGATAGTATGTGGTCAGAGACAAACCGTAGTCAATTCTTATATAGATTCCATCCCTGGGGCCTTAAATGCTCTTATCATCGCCGCTGTTCCCGGGAAAATTTTCATTGTAGGTGCACCAAACTATGAAGTCGACAGATAACATGATACAGGGAATCTGTGCACTCTGAAATTTGCAGAAATGAGGAGCAAATGCAGCAGAACCACCTGCTAGCTAATCCTGATGAGTTGGATGCCGTATTATTTTATTATTATTATTTCAACGCTGGAGGCTGTCGGATCATTTCCAGATGCTCTCTGGAGATTCCGCACCTGCTGTAGGACTGTATTGAGGGTTGGCTATCTTTATCATGGGCATTGTCCAGCAGGTTTCCCTGTGTCAATCTGGCATAGAGCCTCGAGCCCAGAATCTCTATTTTCTGTATTATTCAGCAAAGGCCATCAATGATTACATATTCCTCAGGCAAGCCACAGCCTTTAAGATATGTTTTTGCTATATTCAACTCCTGGGGGAAAAGAATAATCAAAGCCTGTAAGAGCAGATAGATATAGTTGCAGCAAAAAAACTTGACCCAAGCCGTTTGGGCTCATTTCTTAATCAAATCACTTCAAATAAAATCCTGCCATGATGTTCTAGTGTTTTCATGAGCTTTTAGATAGTTTTCGCAATATCTAACCTCTGTCGTTGACCCTGAATAAGGGCTTTCTGAGAAATTGACTTTGCAGAATCATCAGGTATGCAGCAAAGATGTATATGGCACGAAAGTACTTAGAAAGGCGAGCATATTGGTATTTTAGTTCATGTGGATTGATGGGGATTTGAGCTCAGAGTGTGCAGTGCAAATTGGCAACTTTGGCAGGAAATGGGCCAAAATTGCTCAAAATGGCCTACTTGCAGGCTTCAGTATGAGCTCAAATCCCCATCAATCCACATGAACTAAAATACAAATATGCTTGCCTTTCCAAGTACTTTCATGCTGTATACAGCTTTTTCTGTATACATGATGATTCTGCAACGTCGACTTTTCAGAAAGCCCTTATTTATTTTATTCAGGGCCAACCACAGGGGTTAGATATTATCTAAAAGCTCATGAAAACACTAGAACATTGTGGCAGGATTTTATTTGAAGTGATTTGACCAAGAAATGAGCCCAAACGGCTTGAGACAAGTTTTTTGCCGCAACTGTACTACATTGTCTCAGCTTCATACCAAGAAAGTTCAGGTGGCTTGATGGTTGAATCCCAATAGATGAGCCATGTGAATTCTGGAGACCACAGAGCGATGCAGCTTGGGCCTTGGGTCCAGAGACTAATTATCATGATTTCCACCAGGACTCAATCTCTCGAGTTTCTTGCTGTCAATGTTCACCAGAGAACCACAGAGATATTTCTCTTGGAAAAGCTCTCAAAGGAAACCCAATCAGCTGCAGACACGAGTGGTTTTACCAATGAAATACTCGAATATTAGCTTGACTGATGTCTGAGTGACTGTTGACTAGCTCACCACAAAAAAATCATAGTAAATGAGTTGCAGCTCAGGGACCAGTTTGTGGGCTCTGCTGCGATAGATGCTAGAGTTATTATATATTGTATACACTGCTTAGATCATCTCCTGACAAACTGAGAATTGGTTAACAAGTGCAAGCTATGCTAAGTAGCTAAGAAACTAATCCAACAAGTGCACAATAAATAAAGTAAGATGTAACATAATGATGTGATCTCTGGGCACACATAAATATATACAAAGCTCAGATCATCTCCTAACAAACCAATACTACCCATGAAAAATTACAGTGCAACTGGATCAAGTGCAGTTTCATCCTCCAAGCCCAGCCCTTCTATGTCTTCAATGCCAGAAACATTGTTAATCTCATCCACAGTCCCCAAAGGTGCATTGAGCACTGCAAGATGAGCCAAGTTCTTCCTGTGTTGCTTCAACACATCTTCATCAACACCAGCTATCCTTTGATCAATATTTTCAACTTGTTTGGCCTGTGAGGACCTTTCAAACAGTGGCCTTGCAGTTTCCCAAAGTTCTACTGCCTTGAGCAGGTTTCCATGTTCTTTGGACATATCTCCCAGTCTGAACATGCATTCCGCTCTACTGCGATGAACATCCATCTGTGTAAATCCATCCAAGGCAACTGTGAACAAGCTGGTGGCTGTATACTCATCACCCTGAGCAAGGAAGACATCTCCAAAGAATTCAAGAGCTTTGTAGATTCCAAGCTTCTCCTTTCGCCTGAGAGAATGCACAAAGAATACTGTTGTCCAACTAGACATCCAATTGCGAGAACCCCAGCGACTGACATTACCAAGTCGCTCAAGACAGTAGGACATGATCTGAGGCTCTTCGAAGGACGATTTGAGGCAGTCCTCGAAGAGAGTCTTTGCTTCCACTAGATTTCCTTCTCGCAGAGAGAGATCTGCAAGAATGGTATCAAACATTGTTACATAGGTTGCAATGTTGAATGCTCCTCTAGCTTTCTCATAGATGCTTTGGACATCCTCCTTTGGACTACCAATGGACACATCAATTTCAGCAACATTGAGCAAAGCAAATCCAGAGGTATACAAAAACTGGTCCATAGTAGTTTCTTCAAGAATCCTAGAATGGATGCTGCGAGCTATGACATATTCTGATTTGTGTTTGTGGATCTCTGCCTGAATGTTCATGATGTTGTGGTCTAGTTCACCACTGGACATGCCACATAAGGCTAAGAGGTCTCTTGCTCTACTGCAGAGAAAGATGCTGTGCTTGTAGTCACCCAATGAATAGCAGCACATAGTCATAACGCGTAGTGCCTCTGCCTCACTGTATAAATCTGACAAAATTCTTGCCAACCTCTTGGCCTCATTTGCATGTACCTGGGCTGTGAAGTAATCACCATGGGACCAGTTAATCAATGCAAGGTGAGTCATTGCATGGGATTGCATCTTGGTGTTCTGTGTTGAACGTGCTAAAGAGATAGCAGTTTCACAAAACTTCTTTGCAGTGGAGGTATCACAGTTGATCCTATAATTTATTATCAGAGCATTATAAAATCTGCCTGGATGAATTCATATGAGTCGCAAATAGCACAGTAATCAGAGAGCATACATTTGAGATCTGGGTCATCAAAGTGCTTGAAGTGTTCCAAGGCTTCGAAAACCAGTGTCTCTGCATTGGAAATTGAAGAGTAGCCAAATGAATTGAACAAGCTGAGAATATAGTAAGTCTCCAAGTGATGATTACAAGGCTGTGGTAGGATTTTGCAGATCTGGCCAGTGAATGGAATATGGCCCCGGCCAATGAGCTGGCTGAAGTAATTGAGATCACAGGCACAGTAAATAGTATCTACTATGTCTGGATGCCCCTCTTCAGCCCCATTCCAGAGAATATTCTGTATATTTGAGTAGTTTGATGATATCCTAGCAACTGTGGCAGAACTTGATTGAGTGCCACGGTATTCCATATACAGCTCAAGAAGCTCTTTGAAATGTTTGAGAAGAGGCTGAACAAGGTGGTTTCCAGGTGGTTTAATCTTTTGCATATATTCCCGGATGGGCACCAATGCTTTTAGTCGTTTGTGTTCATCACTATATGCCAAGGCAGTTTGAATCAATACTGCCTTGCAGCTAAGGATATTATCCATTGGAAACTTGGCTTGCACCAGCTCAGCATCTGAAAGCCCATTGGGGAGCATTGACAGGAGGCTGAGCAGATCTTTTGAATGTGAAAAGGAATCAAGTCGAGGACTTGACAAAGACAGTGAAATTGATAAATCCAGGTTAGATCTCTTGTCATATCCATCAGAGATCAGAGATGTCTTCTCCTTCTCCCAACGGGATAAGACATTAGAGCAACCTTCAGAGTCAACTAAATGAGCCAAAAGATTGATTGCAAGTGGCATGTTGTCTGTCAGGGAAAGGACCTTGTCAACCTCTTTGGGATTGTGTGTGTTATCTGCAATGTCAATGAATGTCTGTCGAGCTGCATCCTGTGTCAAGGGCATCAAGGGCTGCAGAAAGGGTCGAGTCCAGGCTACTTTAGCTGGCCTTTCTGCTCCTCGCATTGTAATCTGATTGTTATGAGTGACCAGCATAGGCCAAAAAATTCTGAAAACTTACCACCAATGCAAGATGCTCCACACCTGTGAGCAGTGACAGAAATTCCTCAATATTTGCCCGAGACTCTGCTGGCTCCCACAACGTCTCAAGATTATCCAGAATCAAGAAACTGTTGGGGCTGCTGGAGAAGTGTTGAATGACTGGGTGAGTCAGGTCTTTCCCTGGCTTCAGTCCTAGATGGGTTCCAATGAGAGCGGCGAGCTCCACTTGAGTTGCTGCCGAGTCACAAGCAACAAAAAAACGCTGCTGCTCATATCTGCCAGCAATTTCTGAATGATGAATAACCGCTCTTGCCAAGCTTGTCTTTCCCATTCCACCTCCCCCCACAATTGCAATCCTGGGTGATCCTTGACCAAAAAGACAAAGAATATCTGATAGTTCTGACTCTCGGCCATGGAATATCTTTGGCTCAGAAGGTAGCATGGAGATTGAGATAGAGCTTTGAGCTATTCAGTCTGCAAATCATATATTGAGAGTCTAGTGACACTGACCTGTTGTGAGCACCTGAATAAACCCTGCTTATCTAAATAAAAGTCATTACTTGATTGTTGAAAATGGTTGGAACTGCCATACAGAAGATGCTCCATCTGAACTAGTTGTCTCAGAGAGAGCTTCAATCATGTTAACCACTGCTTTATGTCTGTTCTCTGCATCCTCCTGCATCTCAGCAATATCTTTCATGATATTCGTAGTGTTGATCTACATTGCATCCTTTAATCAGTTGTTGCATATCAAGTAGATGGCCTACCACTTGAAAAATCACAAATCCTTGTTGCAATCCTGCCTTGCAATCCCTGAGCAGTGTATTCATTTCGCCCTGACGGAAAAAACTCTTGACTTTGCTGCTATTTTGTTGGGCTTCAACAAATGTGTGAATTTTATGAAGGGTCCTAATTGCAGTGGTCAACTGGTCAAACAGAGTCTATTGTTACAGGACAAGCAACATACTCTGTGAATTTTCCAATATGATGCAATACACTTGGTGGCAATTCTCCACCAGTGTCTGACTTGACATGCACCATTAGAACCGCATTTAGCAACTCGTAAGTTTGCTCCAGCAACTCAGTACAGTTGTCCTTGTTCTGTTTGATAGTCTGCTAATTGATTGAACCTGGTTGTCATGATGTACACCATAAAATTTACCTGCACATTTCTCAAGAGAGACTGAACAGTGTTGTAAAGGGCTGCCAGGAAGGGAGTTTTGAGGCTACTGGCAAGGATTTGCACAGTATCAGCAGTGACAGTCAAACATGTTACAATGTTATTCAGTCGAATTTGAGTGGGAGTTAGGTGGGGGGCATCTTGGTGATGAACCACTGGGCTCGAGATATCCGCATGTTATAACATGTAGCCTTGAGAATTCTCATCATCATTGGCTACTGTTCATTGTTCATCTCCCGTACAGGGCTGAAGAGGTGATACCCAGTGCATATTTTCAGATATCTCTCCCACTCCACCGAAGGAAGCTGATACTACAGGCACGATCTCGGGATGAACAGCCATAATTGGTACAAGTATCGCCTGAAACCCTTCAGCCCGCCTAGAACGGCCCATCTGGGAATCTGAAATCAACAGGTTCGGGGTATTGTGCCTAAATTTAAACCATCTCCCCCCGGCGAGGTTGAATTCAGAACGACCAGTGCAAGCCAGTGCATGTATCTCACACCACCAAAATGATCCCTCAAAGGCAATGCAATTGCACAACGAGCCGTGTTCGCTGAATTATTTCTGTCCAGAAGCTGAGCCGCTTCTCTTGTTGCGGCATACTCCCAAGGTACAGATCCGCAAAAATTCCGACCCACCAGGCGGCACCACACAATCCGGGCCAGAGTGCACAGCCGAGGTTCCCAGGTCACCGCACACGCCGCAGGAGTTGCGGACGCGTGCGACGTTGGCTCGCATTCTCAACGCACTCCGGACACGCCACGGACCGAACACAGCCGGGACATTACCACTCACCCCATCACCGAGACGCACGCGCTACAGGCTGCCAGCGCAGCGGGCAACGGAAACACAAAGACGCGCGCAGCTCGCGGGCTACGCGGGTCAAGCTCAAGCCGCGTTAGTAGCCTTCTCCAAGAATACGACGCCCCGCTCTCGGGTCGCAGGTCGATCAGCAGCCCGTGCGAGCGAAATCACACGAATGTGCGCAGATATGGCTCGTGCAGCTACGACTTTCATCTGCCACAGACGAGTGCGGAGCAGACTCGCGCGCTTCACGGGAGTCGCATCCCCTCCCTCCCCTCTATTCCCTCCACAAGCGACGGTCTCCCTTGAGCCGCCGCCTCGAAAAGACGGGAAAACAGGGAAGTAGCGCGCGCCCACTGGTCATGCAGCCAGCCTTCGCTGCTCTCCGCTCGGGGTCGTCGCAGTCCCCTCCTTTTCCATCGGGTTCGCGTTTTTCGTGTTGGGTGCAGACGGTCGTCTTACTCCCCGGGGTAAGAGGCTGCATGCGAGGCGCCGAGTGCGTGTGGGAGCGGTCGTACGACGTCGAGCGTGAATGCTCGCGCTTGGCGCACGTATGTACGCCTCTTTGTACGGGCACGGGTGCGTCGAGATACTGCGGCGAGGACTCGGGGGCACCCCGTCCAGTCTTCCTCGACACAGCGGGAACAGGCGCGGGCCGCGCCAGTACTATGTAAGGAGCGGCGGTACTTATTCAGCTGTATGAAAGTGAGGGTCAGCGAGGGCGTGAAAATTGGGGGATAGCTGAGGATGTAGGAAAGAAAGGATGGGCAGAGGGAGGAAATGAAATAAAAGTTGGTCGAAATAATATCAAGGAAGTAATCCCAAAAATGGAACCGAAAGCGCGCTTGACGGGGGCGGCATCCTTTCCCTGCTGCCGTGCCCACCACTTCCTCCACACGCGACGGGACTCGGAGGGGAATAAAATGAATGAAGGTCAAAATAATATGGACTGAATGACACAAAAGTGCCACCGCACCGGACGAGGCGCACGGCGAGAGCATCGCGGGCTCTCGTTAAGGCATTGCACTCTCCGGTCACTCATAAAGCACGCCCGGCCGGACGCCGCTCATACGCATGCGACGCTGACTCTCGCGCCTCGTGCGGCCCACTCCGAGTCGCACTCGCTACATTCCCGGCTGCATCATCCCCCGTCCCGCACACCGCACCGCACCACTAAGATGCGCGAGACCGCGGCTCGAACTCCAACACAGGGACCGGCAGAGACGCTGGCGGAGCCCGACATTGCCAAAGACGAGCGCGAGCCAAGTGGCATCGCCTCCGTACTCTGTTGCTGCTCCCTCTCATGAGTCCCGCACGCGATGCTCGCCCGCCGGCCGCTGCTTCGACAACAGAAACAAAAGAGCAACAGAGAAATAAGCACGAACCTGCATCCCGGACCCGTGCGCATGAAAGCGCCGTTCGCGGGTGCCTTTCTCCAGCTTCAAGTTATACTCCCGTTTGTAATAAGTAAATTGACTCACAATGAGGAAATTATGAAGTCCGCTGGTACTGGAGCGTAACGATGGGGAGAGCGATGTCGGTGTTCGGACGCGTTGCGAAACGTCTTTTGTTTGAATCTGTTAAGTTACATTTGGGTGAGTTCAGGACGACTCCGGTGAGCTCGGAAACGAACAGCGCGGGCCGATGTCCGAGACAGCAATGATGTGGCAGTGCACGGTTTTCTTCCCTCACTCATCCGTCTCAATTACTCCTTCTCACAACGGCAATCCCCAAGTTTCGGGCAGCTAACAATTGAATATAGAACGTTGGATTTCGCATTACGAATCAAAATGAGTATCAGTTCACGTTCCGTTCGCGCCGAAATGCCTCGGGGTTGCCATATATGGCAACACCGGGGCATTTCGACAGGAAGGAAACGCGAGTTGATACTCAATTTGATTCTTAATGCGAAACTTTGAGTTCTATATTCAATTGTTAGATGGCCGAAATTTAGGTATCACCAGTGTGTCTGCGGCTTGAGGATTCTACGGCCTTGATTTGTTCTCTCTGATGATTTGTTCTCTCCCACCGGCGCCGATTGGCACTGTTTTACTGCTCTGACTCCGAGCTGCCAGTGTTCCGGGAACACGGCTCGCTTCTCAACCTCTCCACGTTTCACCTCGTCGCTCCGGCGGTTCGAAATTTATTCGCAGGAAATATGGCGCTTGCGAGTGATAGTTGCATCTCCAGGGTGATTCAGTTATCCAAATAATCCAATCCACACATTTCTTAACCAGTCTCCGCTCTCTTTCAAGTGCGCCATCAAGCCGCGATCTACGGAGACCGCTTTGCTCGTTCCTAGCACAATCAACGAACTATACAGTAGATATCCCTGCGACCTCTCTAGATCCCCTTGGGGTACCCCACAGTCAATTCGGTCTTCTAATCACTGCTCAATCAATCAATCATGCACTCGAGTGTCAATTTATAAGGAAAGGGATTGGTCGGATAACGGCCACCCGGTCATCTCGTAATAACTTGAGAGAAATCAAAAATCCACTGACTTCCCGTGATTCTCACGCTACTGTATGATTATCGGCTCGCTGCGGCAGGCAGTACCAACTAATTCTCACTGTGCCATTGCTGTGCCATCCCCGCTCAACCATGCTCTCGATGCCGGCAGTCTGCAGGGCCGGCTCCCTGCGCGTATCTTTAATCTTTAGCTTCCGGTTTGATTATTGAAGGCATGCCGTATGCCAGCCCCACGCCATCACCTCCAACACCTTCTAAGAACTTTCTATCCTTTCTCCTTCAGATACACTATCACAAGGTGATTTTATTTTCAGCGTTGACTCGGAGCAGCACAGTCAATTGCTCAACATTGGCTCAACATGCATATGAACCTCAGGTTGAATTTATGCCCAACGGAAGAGGGTGCAAGGTGTGGCCGGTTCCCACTGTCGAACCACCAGAGGCTACTTGACAATAATCTCTCCTCCGAAATAAATGTCACTTGGTTCCGCCTTGTGAATCGGCCCGCGGCTTCCATCCAGCTATTAACAGATCCGCCCCCATGACACTTCAGTTTTACCCTATAAATTGAGTTGCAGAAGTGCCGAGTTTGGACACAATATACTTCACCCTCCATGATTCAGATCCCACGTCTAACCATCAGTAACTCGGAGTGGGCTTTCGCTGCCTGTTTGTTCCTATTCTATGGTCTTCGTTGGCAGCGCAACCGTTCTAAACTCCCCTTACCACCTGGCCCCAAGAAATTGCCTCTTGTGGGCAATCTATTCGACATTCCTGCAGAGCGGCAGTGGGAAACCTACTTCGAATGGAGCAAACGATACAGTGGGTCGATTTCCATGAATATCTACCTCGTTGACTCTCATTTAGATTCGGATATCATCCATTTGAATGCCGCAGGGACATCTATAATTGTCTTGTCCTCAATGGAAGCGGTAAAAGAGCTTTTCCAGAGACGATCTTCGTTGTATTCTGATCGGTAAAATATTTTCTGTGGCACGGACTTTCATCTCTAACTTGCCTAGGCCACCATCACCGATGCTGACCGAGCTGATGGGGTGGGATTATGCTACAGGTTAGCTTTTCCTCGTCAAATACATTCAAGGCGAGAAACTGATGCCAGAAATTTCACCAGGACTCATGAAATATGGTACGCTTTCACAATCTTGCAAACGATCACTGCGAATCATTTTCGTCTCATACCAGGTGATCGTTGGTAGGTATTGTGACCTCTGAATATAAGTTGGCCCCTGATGAAGTTACAGGCGTGCTCATCGGAAAATCTTGTACGAGACGTTCAATGTTGAGGCAGCAAAGCAGTTTCAACCTCAAGAACTGGCGGCAGCCCATGAACTCCTTCGTCGGATTCTTGAGGATCCCCATGACCCGATAAAGCATTTTAGACAGTGAAGAACTCAAATTGTCTCTTTTGACAACTTTCTCATGAACCTAATAGCATGCTCGGAGCGCTCGTGATGGATGTTACCTACGGAATTCGAGTTCGTTCCTCCGACGACCCCTATATCAATTTAGTTGAAGCAGCCATGCATGGGTTCTCAATTGCGACGATTCCTGGAACCTTTCTCGTTGTAAGCCCATGGCTTTCGTTTTCATATAAAAATATTGACACTCAAATTTTAGGACACTATTCCCGCGTTGAAATACGTGCCGGGCTGGGTGCCTGGTGCCGAGTTTAAGCGCAGGGCTAAACAGTGGAGGAAGCTTGCACGAGATCTACTCAACATCCCATTCTCTGAGACTAAACGAAACGTCGTGGGGCACATTTCTGACCTCTCACAAAATCCGGCTGATAGTTTCTTGATGGCTTTCCTCAGAACATGGGAACTGCTACGATGTCATTCACATCGTTGAACTTGCGTACTTTGGACGACTTCACCGGACGCCCAAGGGAACAACATGAAGCGGACGTTAAAGCTGCGGCGGCAACCATATACGCTGCAGGAGCCGATACCACCGTTTCAGCGCTGGGAACTTTCATCCTGGGTATGCTCATGAATCCTGAGGCTCAGAAGAAGGCACAGGCGGAAATCGACTCGGTTGTTGGCGCGGGTCACCTCCCTGATTTTGCGGACGAAGCGGCATTACCGTATGTTTCCGCAATTGTGAAAGAGGTCCTTCGATGGAGGAACGCTACGCCAATTGGTTCGTCGTCCGTTTAATTTATGGCCCTTTCTGAATCAATCATTTCAGCTATCCCGCATTATCTCGCCGTCGATGATGAATATTTGGGGTATAGGATCCCGGCTGGCTCCATTGTCATCGGCAATGTGTGGTTCGTCATCGTATCTTTGAGAATATCTGTCAAGCATTCCTCATTCCTCATTGTCAGGGCAATACTCCACGACGAAGTCAGTTTCCGCTATTTTACTGTGTCGCCGCTCACATTCAACTTGTAATAGAACGTGTATCCAGATCCACAATCATTTAAGCCGGAGCGTTTCTTACTTGACGGAAAGCTCAATCCGGCTATAACCGACCCGGAGACGGCCGCTTTGGGTTCGGACGGAGGTGAATGACCTTGACTGATCTCGAACATCTGAAGAGGATTGACGCACAGATAAATTAGGATATGTCCCGGAAGACACCTGGCTGCATCCGCTCTTTGGATCGTTGTGGCATCCATTCTATCCACCTTGAATATAAACAAACTCGTCGACAAGGATGGGAATGTGGTCGAGCCATCGTATGAGTATTTCCCGGGACTGGTATCGTGCGTCTGGATCGCTTTATCTCAAATGGAAGTGCTGACGGCAATGCAGGATACCTCTCCCTGTCGAATGCGCCATCACCCCACGGTCGCGGCAGTCGGTCGAAATTATTCAGGCTACTAAGGAGTAGACAGTAAGTAGTTTTCGGTTCCAAGCAGTAAGCAGTTGACCATGTACTCGATTATGGGCATAATGAATCAACGTTGATTAAGCTTCGAATTTAGAACACCTGCAAAGAATGAAAATTATAATTCGCCTTTAAGTCGGCGGTTTTTTTCTGCGACCTATAGGAGCATGAAAGATATTTCGTCACGCCATACGCGGATTAGATGCCTAACTGCAATTCAGGAAGCAGACATGATTCCAGTTGAAGTCTCCTCGATCTTGATTTAGCGTGGCAATGTGTTTTCATTTCATGAATTCCGTCACCGCGCATAAAAGAGCTCGCATCGGCAGATGAGAGCAAGATGAAGTATACGTATAATCTGTAAAACGGTAAATCTTATATCCACGTTTTCAGTCTGGGGGGCGCATTGCTACTGTGTCTCCGCATTCCAACTGACTTATGTTCATCATCGTCAATGAGTGAAATAAGATTGCAACCGGACAAAACAACGGACGATCGACGACGAAGAAAACCACGAAAAACCCAAGTTATACACCATACGGCCTGCCGTGGTAGATCTAGGTCTACCTCAGTCTTGTATTAGACAGAGGCATGGTACAACAATGTAAACATGTAAACAAAACCAAGCATCCATTTGATTACAATGAAATAATGCGAGTGCCGTACTGTGCCACAGGATACTCGGCCTGCTCGCCAGGACAACCCATAAACATCAAGGAGGTCGGTATCTGGAGCCGACGAGCCAAAGAGGCCACGTTCTCCGGGATAAATAAATCTTCCACAATGATCTATGAATGGGATGCACTCAGTGAAGTTGTGTAGTGGCTTGCAAAGAGACGGGGGACGTACCAGGTCGATCGTGATCTCGGGAAATGCTTCGTCCAGAACTAAATGATTTATGGTTATTTCCATTGTAGATGAGATTACCAAGGGGGGAGGAGAAAAAGTGTCCATACTCTTCGCGTTGGCCTCTAGTTCCGATAGGATGCTGCCGTGTTCAGCATCACCACAGAAGTGGACGATTTTGATACAGGATGTCTCTTCGTTGTCGCGCACATACAATATCATGTGTAACAGGTGGTTAATCTACGGGATCGGTCAGCATTAATGAGTCAATGCTGAGAGTGAAGGAAAGGGTTCACCTCATCGGAGTTGACGAGGATGCAAATAGGCTGCTGCTTGAGCCGAACCATTCGCCCGACGAGTGACTTGCCCAACGTCTTGGTGGTGCTCCAGTGGTGCAGCGATGGGTCCTGGTCGTACGTCCAGTACATCACCTTCAAGATGAAGCCCTGCTTCTGAGTAACTACGAACACTGATACGACGGCGATTAGGTACGCGATAAAGTACCTTCAATGCATATCCGACATAAGTGAAAGGTCAGTTTGAGGAGAAATCACTGACCCGACAGTCGTAGGGTCGATGGCAACGTTGCCCGCGAACACAGCGGCGGTAACCGCCAGCGAGGCGATAATCACGGAGAGGGGAGTCTTGGTGTTGCGAGGCAGCCGACCACGGTTGAAGCGAAGCATCAGCAATCCGATGGGGAATATGGCCATTACCGTTAACCAGACGAGTGAGAACCTAAATTCAGTGTGAGTCAAATCAGTGTGAGAAACGTGAGACAACAAGAGAGCCCCACATCTGTGATACGATTGCCAAGCTGCCGCCCGCGCAGCCGTACATCACCACATTGCATGCCATGAAGGCGAGAACTGAGACGTAAGGGGCATCGGTGAGGCGCAGAACATTGAGAAACGCTCGAGGCACGACACGGTCGCGCGCAAGCTTCCTAAGCAGTTCGCATACGCCCAGGATTCCTGTCCATGTACATCCCCCTCTTGAGCATAGTCTCGAGTGACAGACAAACTTGTGGGCGACACTTGCCTATCAAAACGCCTCCGCACAAAACCACAATCGCGTCAGCCACGACCCACCGCCGCATCCATTTACCCGCGGACTGAAATAACGGTTAGTGGGGAAGCCGCGCAACTTAATTGAAAACGCACCACCAGTGCAAGTGCACTGAGGACATCCGCGGCTCCCAACAAGGTTGTTAGTGGGACGGTAGCCAGCACCAGGATGATCAATAAGGTGTTGAGCCCGATTGCAGGGAGATGGAGGTTTCGCAGCACAAGTGGATGGCGCCCGGGCTTGATCCGCCCAATGTACGACGGCGTACCTGGAGGCATAGTTCAAACATTGGGGATTATCAGCAATATTAAGAGTGAGTGCACATTCTATTCCAGTCAGCCCAAGCATGCCGAGGCAAAAGCCGTAGAACAGCTGGCGGGTGATGTCGGCTCCAGACGAAGCACGCCCTTGCTCCCAGTTCTGCCGCAGCTGCACGTTGCCGATCTTGGCCCAGTACACTACGGCAGAGACGCCCAAGGCTGCCATGGTCGCACCCTGAGTATAAATTCATAAGAACTAAATAAATCATATGCCGGGAAGAGGAGTGAACGACAAACATGGAACGAGAGAACGACAAACGCAAGACGCGCACTTTCTGTGATGCCCGAAAGGCTCACCAGTGCGAAGACACCGACGATCACGGCCGCTGCAACGAATGTCGGGAATGGCAGCGTCAGCTCGCCCGCGAGGTATGAAGCAGCGGGCGCCGCAGAGACAACCGAGCTGGCAGTGAAGTCAAGAAGGAGGAGTGCGGCACCGACGAGGGCGATGGACTTTCGGGTTACATTAATCCTGGAAGATGTAAGAAAATACAGGTGAGAGCAAATGATGGAGCGCATACAGATAAGAATATGGTGCTCCACTAATGGGGAGAGCGGACGCAAGTTCTTCCATCATTGGGCGCCACAGGAAGGGGGTTAATGTCGAGGCGAACAGCGCAATGGGCGAACTGCAGGAATGGTATCAGTCTAGCGTCCCAAAGTCAACTGAAAACAGACTAGACGCCTGATACCCCAAGAACGGCTGGAAGGGTATAAAAGACTCCGCCCAGGACGTCATTACCTGCAAGCGCGGTCGCCGTGAATTGGCCCAGAAGCCTCGTGTGGTGGGGTATTTCTTGTGTCCCGTCCCCAGCTACATGGTCATCCGACGATAGCTGGATCCTTGAGAACGAACCCCAGCCAGCGAACTCAAAGTCCCGCGGAAGATTGAAGAAGCGCGATGGGACAGCGGTGTGTTTCAGACCTCCACCGCCCTGCGGACGCTTTGTCTGACGCCGCAAAACGATGGAGTCAGGGAGGTTCGCTAATTTCAGTTAGAATGTTATAATCTAGGACGAAACTTGATTCACCAAAAATATCGGCGGCAGTCGCATCACGTGAAGGTCCTTCGCTCGGAAGAAAGTCGGGATCATTGACAGACATCCTTAAGAACGGACGGGAATAGAAGAGATTTACGGTATTTCGTGAATTGAGGCCAAAATAAAGTTAGAAAGGGTGAGCCTGGCAAGAGGTCCTTGGGGGGTACATTGCCGTTACTTATTCCAGTTCCGTTATATAGTCTCGCGGCGCGGAAATTGTTAGTCCTTCTGTTCCTTGGCCGCCATCGCCGGACGTTCTACGGGAGGCACAGCACCGGACACTACGGGTGGAATTGACTTCAATATCACTGCCAACGGTGGGTAAACGGCATGATGAAGGCGTATTCTTAGGGCCACACTCGCAACCACTTCACGCCGGATTCTAACTGTAATTCGGCCGCTATCGGTCGGTAACTTGAACCTGAAAAAATGTGAGCTATTCTCGTTCAACCAGGTTCACGTCTAAAAGTTGGCTTCTGCACCGGATTTCCGGGACAGATATCCAAAGTAGATTCTGCGCGACAGAAGATGCTACGCTTCTCCCTGTTGTATTTTCAGATGGGGAGTTGGGCTGTTGTTCGGCGATGCCCCGTAATGCCCTTCCAGGGAGCGATTGATGCGTCGTAAAAACATTTTGGCCTCGAGTGTGTACGGAACTCTAAGATATGAAGAACCGACAGAAAGAGTTTGGTAGGTAGGTAGTATTACACGGCACGGTCCCGCTCAGGAACGCCGGTTCCAGGAAGTAAATACATGATTTCAGTCGAGTAATTCTTAGTTCATCGTATCATACATTCCTCGAATTCGTATTTCACCAATTGGCACAAATTTCAGAACGTTCTGCCTCAGACGACAACAGAAGACTCGAACATAAACATCCTGATATGCGAAAACCAACCCATATCGACCGCTGCGTAGGTTATCTCGGGAGCGTTGCTTGACAAGAAACAGGTTAGCACTGATTGATTGCCTTTCCATGTAGGACGCAAATTGCACCAGTTTTATCTTTGTTGATGGCAAATCCACCAAATGCCACAAAACCGTCTTGAACGGTGAAATGAAAGGTTTTCCCAAATCTCTTTCCCGGGTCTGAATGCGCCTGGGCCCTGATTAACGCACACCAGTGGAAACATTCTCACCTTCTCTATGTGGGTCTTTTCAGTAGAAGTTGAAGATGACGTCCCCAAGCCGAGTGACGCGGATTTCAAAGTCTCCCGCAAGGCCGTTCCAGTGATAGCATCGATTTTATCATGATCTGGAGGGACAGTAGGTAGGTAGGTAGCATTACACGGCACGGTCCCACTCAGGAACGCCGGTTTCAGGAAGTATCCCGGAGTACTACAGGCATTATTATATACCCCATCGTCCCTGACCTCCATATATCTTCCGAGCCGAGCTCACGCGCCCAGTTTCCTGTCACGCTGTAGAACCCAGTCGACATAGAGAAGCAAAAAAAAGTTAGAAAAGCAAACAATACTACCTCAGTTCAGTGAGCCAACCGATGCACAGGTTTTGCGTAGAACACCTCAAGAACATCATAAGCAAATTTCGCCACGAGAGCGATAGTCGAACGTTCATAGACCATGCCTTTAAAAAAATCAATTAGATTAAGTTCAACCATGCGACGGCGCGGGCTTGGTGCATCTGTAAAAAGTTTCTCCAAAACTACCTCTCTCATGGACTTCACCTTTATTGAGGTGTCACAGGCTAAGAGGGCATGCTCTGGAGTTTCAACCTTAGATTCACAGAAGCCGCAAATGAGAGTCTGAAACCAAGATCCCCAATACCCATAACCGTCGAATGTGATTTCAGCCTAAAAGAGTCCGTCCTCGCTGACGTCTGGGGAAGTGCCGTCGGGGGACAGTGGTGTGGTCGGTACCTCTCGCTAAGTGTGATTCCGTCAATCTTGGAACGCGAATAAACAACAGGACGTCTCGAGCGCAACAAACTCGCTACTGAACCATACTTCAGTATGATGCTCTCGATGGGATTGCTACAGCTGCAACTCTCCGCGACCGTGTGACGATGAGGGACAGACGCAATCGGGGACAGAGTGGCCAACCTTTTAGATTATCATCAAACGGGTCGCCTTTGCTATCCCCAACGAGCGTGGTGTCGCGAAAGCCGGGTCCAGATTTACGTGGATAGCTCGATTCAGTGGGGTTTCGACGCCGTTACATTCGTTAGCATGAGAGTCTCTACAAATAATGGACCCGAAACTTACCCCCAAGTCGATGTATGTTTCCGGCCCACAGTCCACTCCGGCTGGTGGCGTACAGCTCGCCGGGAACAAATCACAGGAATGCTGGATTCTCAGATGTGAGCCAACCACCTTCCATGACACATCTCCCGACTGTCTAGGAAATACCTGGGGTTCTCTGGAGCTGAAGCCTTGTGATCGTGTTCAACCAGTCTACATTTATCAGCAACAAGGTAAGTAACGCGTAGTACAATTCGACTACAGGTGCAGAGAAGCCTTTAGAACAAATGAATCAAATACAAGGATATTAAAATGCCTATTTAGATAGACCCTGTAGTTTAGCGAAGGTCGCCTAGTCGCGGTTGCGATAACGCTGTTCACGGAACGAGGTGGGACAATTCCCGACACTTAGTAAATTTCGCTCAAATCCACTATCACAAGAAATCTTCAATCGACATTTTTTCAATATGGGTCGACTAGCCTCCCTCAATACATCGTCCGAAAGCTAAGAATGTCGAGAGCATAGCCGGATAATGGATCTGGAAGCGCTACATATTGCAAACCGGAGTTCGATGTACGCGACCGGGAACAACACGTGATCGTGTTCACTGAATATTCTGCCAAAACTCATTTCAGAGTTCTGAATGCAATCTACATGTGGGGCTAGAGAAGCCCGGGGGTTTGCGAATCGCGAGAGTTAGTAATCGTTCGGAAATTTGAAAAGCCCGGCGCCACAACTATCTTCAGAACAGGATCATTCCTAATGCCAGCCGGCATCTAAGAAGTCAGCGAGCATTATTCCACTTTAGCTCAACCTCGACTTTATAAGTAACGAGACGTCCAGTTTCGCCGTCAATGGTAGACGACTCGAAGTCGGCCGAACTCACCGCACTCGAGGCTCCTTTTTGTAAAAGGTTTCAGCCCTGCGAAATTTATTGCGGTGACCAGTTGGTTCGGTTGGCTATGCATATCTCAGCTTCCAGCTCGTCGTTGGAAAATTGAACTTTGTCTGGAAATCAAGCACAGATGTGTAGTGTGAACAAGATCCTAAGGCAGTTGAATATCAGCCCACATGGAAATGAAAGCAGAGGGGCCGGTCTGTCTATGAAGCAAAGCTGTAGATCGAGACTCGTCTCTCATCTACAGGCTGATTTCGAGCCTAAGGGGAAAGTAGCATGATGAGCTAATGCTGAGGGTGGAGAGACCTTGATCTGAGTCCAGGTTTTTCTCCTTTCCACAATGCTTGACTTCACCCACCACCAAATCATCCAAGCAATCGGATGTTGTGTACGGAACACAGCAGAGCTTGGTTTATATACTGTTTGCGGTTTGAAGAACTGGAGCTGACGATCTGGGGTTCGATTCCCGGCGTCCGAATCCAGTGACTCGCCTGCCCTCTTTCTCTCTTGGCGTTCCTAATAGTTCACCAGGTCCGGATTATACACCAGAAAGGCGCCAATCCGTGACGGGCCAACCTGGCGCTGCGGCCCATACTTTGGCACCTCCCAACATAAAATCCATGAGTTGACAATAATTTGTTTTACTTGCGGAATAAATAATGACGGAAAGGCAGAACGAACAAAACACTACCAAACGATCTATTCTTCATGGAGGGATACACCGTGTCCGAGCCAGTCTGGCGAAAACAGTGGTCTTTAGATCCGACAAATGTTAGGCACATTGCGAGAAATCTGAAATGGCGGTTATGGACGGACAAATCAGAAGCGATAACGGTGCATACCAGCATCCAGATGTCAGTTCCACAATGGGAAGAAAGTCCACTGATCCTTGAGATATGACGCTTCTATTCCTTTCATGAGAGCAAAATTGAAGCCCTCTCGGCGAAGGGCGTCGAGTCCGTGGATGGCCGACGACTCCAGCTCGCGGTCTGAACTCATGAGCAATACGCTGGATTTGAACGCGCAGCCTTCAGCTTCCCATCTGGATTTAACCATCCCCAGGTAGAGTCCAAAGTCGAAGTCGGTTTCGTCACCGCATAGGAAGGAGATGCTGCGTAAATGAGGAGCCACAACCCGGCCGCCAAGGCCGGGCCCGCCGAGACTCAAAATGAAGGCATCCACCGGGTCGCTCTCGGTCTCGGGAATGAGAATTCTAAGGTCGACAATGGAGGGAATTTTGCTCAATATCTCAGCAGTTGGACCCGGAGCAGGTCCTCCCGCGAGGCAAAGTCTTCGGAGAGGACAAAGCGAACGGATGATGAGGGACGAAAGGCGTGTTGGAAGACTCGGAGCTTCACCTGATAAGAAATCGACGGCGATTTCCTCCAAATGAGGAGTTCTGAGGTTGTCCAAGACCTCGGCATGCGACACAAAGAGACGTAGCAGAGATCCAGTTCAATGGTTTCGCTGGAGGGTGGCCAGGGTTCCTCGTCGAAGCTCACTGCGATATAGGCCTCGACAAGATTTTTTGCCAGTGCAAGTATCCCCGCATGTGTGCGCCAGGGGCAATTGAGGTGATAACGAGTGAGGTTGTGAATGGGAAGGGAGACTGGGATAAAGCGATCTTCGTTGAAGACAGAGGCATCAACCAGGGAAGGGGCAACCTGGAAGCAATCCACGGACTCCAGTCCCGCTTGACTATCCTCCCTTTCCCATTCGATCCATAATCTGCGCAGAAATGGAACACAATCTCGCAGGGTGGGCAGGACATGGACGAGAGCCGCAGTTAATCCAAGACTGAGCTCCTCCCATCGTGAAGAGTGCTTAGCGAGAGCGCTGAATAACTCGATTTGAGGTCGAGAGTCAGATGTTTCGCACCCATAAAAGTGAATTTTCAACGTTTGCGCGCGTGTGATCTCGACCATGGGCAACGGATAAGATGATGCTGGATTCACGTTAGGTTGGTAACTGATGGCCACAAGTGACCACAACGAAGGGTTTAGGATGGAAATGGATCTCCAACGGCGACATATGTGAGTCAATACCCAAGGGGCATCCGTCACGCGTAACTCGACACAGTGCGGTGCGTTCCTAGCCAACGGTAGTGTCCACAGAAATATTTCGGACAGTACCTCAGGTGGCATCCTCCGGAGTGTAGAAAGGATCGCAACATTTTTCGTGTGGAAGCTTGACAACACAGCCCGTTTTTGCTCTAGCTGTTCCAGTCGATCCCGGAGTTGCGCTATATCTTCATCAAGAAGCGCCAACCGCGCGGCGGCAGTTGATATCACCGAGCGGAGGAAAGGCACTTCAGAGTCTTGTGGAGGCTCATTGGTGCTCAGCAGCGTGTGGTGACGGGTCCCAGGACAACTTGAAGGAGGAATGAGTGGATCACCGTCCGTCTCTACCGGGCCGTTACCAACAACGCCACACCGAGAGCACCGGGACGCGTTCATCTGAGTATCCTCGGTAAGACACGTCCAATCTACTGAGAGGCTCACTTACAAGGTTCAAGCAAGGTTATCGTTCAAGTGGCGTGGTCGAAAAAAGAAAGAAGCGCATCATTGTACTAGTCTGTTAGTTACCGCGTCAAATAGCCGGCGGCCTGCGTTATTATGTAACCATCACAGATGCATGCACAAACAAGCACTTCACCAGACGCGTCTCGACGCGTCCCTCATCTTCTCAGATCGCCGGACTTAGCGGGGTAGCCTCCAGTTCATGTAGGTTGAACTCTTGAGCCATCACCTTGTACTTTCTGATAAACTGGATCCCTTCCGAACGAAACAGCCTGAAATTGGAGAAAGATATTGGTTGCACACTTTTCAGGCTGGAAACGACTCGCAGATGGACCAGAGGTTCATCCAAGACGTTAAGTAAGTTCCTTGCAGTTTGAAATTGTGTTGAAGTTTGCCAGTGGTTTATAACGCGTCTCAGTCGCGTCGAGGGTCCACTCACGTGATCTCGGCTAACACAATCTTACATAATAACGCAGGCCGCCGGCTAATTTACGCGGTAACCAACAGACTTTATCGAGCGAGGTACGAGCTAAGAAACGATAAAGTGTCTGTCTAGAGAGACTAATCATTGTACTGCCACATCATCGGTAATCATCGGCCATCACCGAAAGATCTGGACCATGTCTCTCGACGCAGTCGATCCACGACAAGTTCTGGCCGAGCTGGATGAATCAAAGTCTCCCTCACTCTGTTCAGAGCTGCCATGACGAACATATCGACAATCGGCTTTCCTCGCGTTCAACGTCAAACCGATCGCTTCCCCGCGAACGATATTGCCAGGCCGCTTCAAAGAACAGTCTAAAACGGTCTAAACGAACAAGCTGACATCACCTTACAGACAAGGTACAACCTACACTGGACGGAACTTGCGGTCCTTTGTGCACCCGGAGGCTTCCTCTTATCTGGGTACATCCATCCGCCTCCGAGTCGGCTTCCACTCCCGCACAAAGAATTATGCGCTCATCAATGGATTCTCCCGCTCTTCAGAACCGGTTTCTCCTAACAAATTTCAAAACCCCCTCAGGATCGGCGACATCGCAATGGTTTCCTCAGAGTTCTAGCCATAAAAGTCGAGTCAGACGACCTGAGATAGCATCGTGTTGTGATTAATAGGACCGATCATATCAAGTCCTCGTTTATAACGCGTTTTTTGTGGTAAGATACCATCTCATGTCTTTCCTGTTCCTTTTCAATCATTGTTTCATGTCACTACTCCTGGGTCGTCTGGTCTCCGTTGCATCGTCAGTCCTTCACCTATTACTCCGATGTCAACGAAAATGAAGCCCCGGTCGTCTGGTCTCCGTTGCATCGTCGGTCCTTCACCTATTACTCCGATGTCAACGAAAATGAAGCCCTTATCGACATGTGTCCTTTGCGCGGTACCATGGTCTTTGTCGTAGACAAATAGAGCTGACAGCCTTCTCACGGTGGACTAGTAAATCATTACGCAAAAGGTCTGCTGCTCTCCAAACCTGTCAACTGTTGGTGGGTTCAGCGGCGCCGGGTTTCTCCGCATCATCACGAACGCGATTCAAGACTGCCCAGCCTGCAGTTCCTCCCGCGTTGTATCCGGACCTGTCATACGCTCGGGTCTGCTACACCGGGGTGCTCATACGTCATTTCTAAACATGGCGAGCGTCAACGGTACTAAAGATACGTGAACGAGGCGAGGTACACTCATTGACCTCTACATTTCGCCATGCTCGAGTCCGATTCTTCTCTGAGGCGAGCTCATACACCGTTCCATAGGCATCTGGTGCTAATCGCTGGTACAGCACCGAGACGAGAAAGCTGAGGATCAAAGTATCGAGTAAGCGGAAATCGAATCCAACGTCCATTCCTCTATTGATCCATTTGGCAGAAATCGAGGCCGACAAGGTCCCTATAGTGCTATTGCGTACGGGGAGATTCTTCGTCACAGTCAACGTCAACGGCGATACCCAGAATACTGCGATCGCTATCGCAGAGTCCGGTCGGGCTTCATGGGATGATGAATTTCATCTGTAGGTTCATCGAAATCCCGAACTACCCTGACTTAAGGGCTTTCAAGTGATATCCCCCGCACCTCCGCCTTGAAACTCACGCTCTTCGCGGTGCACCGCTTAAGAACAGAGACCATTGTGGGCTGGGATGAAGAGAGAATAGACGCCGGCCTTTGGAGCAGTGGATGTGTGTCCACTGCTATTTCTTCATCACTCATCTGTTACTCATGCGTCTTGGATAGTAGTGGGGCGGCGACTCATCAAACGACACTGGGACGTTCCCACTTATATCCATTTCCAAGTCGAGCTGCTTCCATCAGATGCTCCCAGTGCTTCCGACCGCCAAGGACAGCAGCAAACTCTGGGAAGAACCGCGAAGTTTCGTGACGTTGGTGCTGGCATCCACGTGGCGATGAGAGCGGTTCTGTGTCCTGTCCATCCGCCAGCTGCGGCACTGCATGCTGTTTGGTTTGGCCCAGAAGTCAAGACAACTGGGCGGCTGCAAAAGTGAACCTGGGCACCGTTGATGATTTCCGGAATCTTTTAGCGCCTTGCTCAAACTCGTCGACCTATTCACCAATCTAATCAGCCGATTTCGAGGTACGAGACCGCTTATCGAGCTGAATCTCTCGATGCTGATTACTTCCAACAGATCCACCCTTACGCAAAGTTCGCATGCAGCGTCCTGACCATGGTACAGAGAGTAAGTAATCCGCTCAATTCGGACGGGTATCAGTTCAACTTAATCGCTAATTGTTAAATAATCGCCAGGTTGTGAATGATCAGAAGGAGCGAGACAACCGATTTCGGCAGCTCATAAAAGTTATTTCTGAGGTGTTCTCGTTTTTGAACGAATTGCAGGTGGCTGCGCTCGAAGGTCATCGGCAGACCATCAAGCTTTTGACGCTGCAAACCACTGAATGCGCCTACTTTATCCGCGACTACACCAGGAAGAGCTTCAGTGAGCCATAACTCAACTAGGCTCTCTTTCGATGAGCATAACTTTAATCCCTTTATCAGTTATTCGCGCCGGCAGCTCTCTCATATCAGGGAGTGCGATAAACGACAAAATCGCAGAGTATGAGAAGAAGTTCGGAGACCTGAAAGCGGCCTTTCACCATGGCTCGGCCCTAAACACAGAAATCACCGTTTCCGCATCGCCGAGCAGGTTGACCACATTGGTAAACTGCCCAAATTCCATTCTATATCTTAGGCGCTGACCATTGATTTACAGTGACTACTGGAGACTCGACGATCTGCCATATGCCTCTGGCGCGCGATTTGATCTCGGCAAGCAGTGTCTCCCGGGCACGCGCGAGACGTCCTCGAGAAGATATTCGCGTGGGTTAACAGTGACGCGACATGCCGCGCATTTTAGTGCTGAAGGAGCTCCCGGGAGTGGCAAAGTCGACGATCGCGCATACAGTTTCG